>JAQFYC010000209.1:0-71903 GCA_034694165.1 Tomocerus mixtus | reverse complement strand
TGGCGCGGAAAGGCCAAATTTTATGAATATAGCGTTAGTGTATGCTACTTACGGAAAATTTAAAAATGTCTAATATTAGCATTGTGTGGCATGTGAGCAACAAAGAGCCACGACTTTCTCCGATAAAAACATAACGGTGGAGATATCCCAAATATTATAAACTTTGCCTAGTTTTTGCAGTGAAAAATCTAGTGCATAAATATGTTAAAAATAAAAACTGGCTTTTGCAGAAAAGATTTCTAAAACGTTTTTACTTTAAACTACCTAGCCCTAATTGCGCTATGCACATTCTTATGAAATGTAGGTCAGTGAAATAGTAATAAATAAATGAGTGGGCTAACTAGAAATATTTAAATGCACACTACTGCACAACAATCGAAAACTTTTAACTTTGTTTGTCATTCACTTTATTTTTAGCACCTGCTGGTCTTTGTCTCACTAATTTCAAATTTCTGACTTGCTATTCCAGTTTGATTGCTAACTTGTTACAATTTTTATTTTAGCTACAACAATTCTAATTGACGAATTCTTAGTAAATGCACTTGACTGTCATTCCCAACTTGTAATTACCAGGAAAGTTTATAAGCAGAACATGTAGGACAATAAGGAACTTTGAATGGCTAAAACCCTTGTTAGTTAAAGTAGACAGTGCATGCTCGGCACACAAAGAAATTTTTCTGCTCGAGTTTCATAAGACTTCAAAGCAGTCTATTAAAGGAATATATATATTATGCATTATCTCTGGGAGTTATTTTTATGTAACACCGAACAATACACTTACCGCTTACAATAAAACCGACGCTGGTGAATATTCTGAATTGAAGTGCCGTAAAGTTTTTCACATCAGTTGTTCGGTGAGAAGCATCAATTATTCGCTTTGGTAAATTTGATTAATGATACCTTTATTCATGTTTCACCCTTCAACACGGATACATTCAAAATGTATTAATTATTAAATTAAACAAGCTGTGCCTAAGTAAATTTATGCATGTGAGGTGATGAATGAAGTAAAAACAGGAGCATAAGTCTCGTGGTTAATCTTTCTTTCCCACAACAAAACAAAAGCACAGTCGACTGTGCTTATCTCAATAATGGCGTTGGATGCTTTCTTCTTATCTTTATAAGAAACCACCGCAGCAGGCAAATTCATAGTGGCTATGTATTTATAATACGTAGTAGGTTGATACTTTGCTACTCCGCAGCACTTTAGTAGTTACCTATATAGGTACTTATTCAGATATACCATAATGTCTACTGTAAGTATTTTCTAGGAGGTCTAACCTTCCCAAAATTTATCTACATTCATTGTTGTTCAAAAGGAGAATCCCCAAAATTAATGCATTCAATTATGGGGGACTAAAAAGATGAAGTCGTCATGATTAAGATATTAATCATAAATATTCTGTATTAATTCTCAGGTTCAAAGTCCAGATAGTCGACATGCTGACGGAACTCCAATATTTTTCTGCTACTCGGGAGGATACACACAAGATTGGCAAAAGAAAGTTAACTTCATATGGCTCAGTTGCAGCGTCCTCATATTTCCGGCTCTATGGATTTCGTTTTGCTACTTTAGTGTGGCCCGTGTGGTCTGGCAACAAGGAAACTGCCAAAAAATGGCGTCCATAAGTAATTACTCCGTAATTTTTTTACAATTATACTATATACCTACTAGGACTTAAAAAACTTGTTTTAAAATTACGCATGCACTTTAAAAAGTATCTCGATGAATTATAGAATGTGCCAAAAATGTACGAGCTTTTTAAAATATTATGGTAAAATTCATCCCGATGCAGAAAATGGTGCTCATTTGAATTATTCACAAAACTATTACCTGTTGGGTTTTGGAATTATCGCCATCAATACTTGTACATTAATATAGATTTTTGTACCCCAATTAGTATATAAATTAGGAAAGAAATTAAAAGTAGGTACCAGCTACTTTGCATTGTAAGTATGTAAGATGAAATGAAACTTCTGCAATAAATCTCTCTAAATCTCAGTTTCTCAACAATATTATGTAGAAATGTTTAATGTCCCAGTCAGTGCCGGTAGTTTGGAATCGTTATCAAAATGTATACTTAAATATTAATATACAATACTAAAGTAGATATCTACCTATGATCGAATTGAGAAAAGGAAAACAGGCGATTTGTCTTTGAAGGAGAGGTTGCTACTGCAGTATACGCATAAGTATTGTGACCTATTGTGTAGTGCCACAATTATATAAGATAGGTTCTGTTGTTGGCGCCTAGGAGATAAGCCCTTTGTTTACAATAGTAATTCAATGCCGAATTCGAAAAGTTTGTTTGATTTTCTTGTGCTGATATTACATAAGTAAAGGGGTTCCTCTATTAGCCTTAGTTAAAGTTCAGATAACATGTAGTTTGTTCAACATAGTAAAGTATTACATTTAGTAGCTATCAGATGAGAAAACTTTGTAAATCCAGGAAATCCTTTTTGGTAGCTAAGGATGCATATGGAATTCATATATGAATATATAGCGTAGTTTCCCTTCATTATATTTACAGGGTTATAAAATGAGCATTACGATATCACAAATAATAAACCTTTGTAAAACGAATGCAAACAATTGTGAAACAGAAGCGTTTATTAATAAATTGGGGCAGCCTGCGACTCATTTGTATACTTATGTATTGAATCCTAAAAACAGTGTTAAAAATGGTTGAACCGTTAAATAGTTATTATCTGTTTTAGTGGAATCTCAAAGTGCCCAACCAATTGGGGTATTGTGAGACACATATATATATCTTCTTATATTGATCAATGAAAACAATATTTAAAAAAACCGTTGTAGCATCTCAAAGTGCTTTAAAGAATTTGGGGTATGGTGAGACATCCTTGCAACCTTATATAAATTTTTGCTACGTTATATGTATGCAATTATACACTAATTATGACCCCGATATATGTTTCAAATTGATTTAGGTCATTGACCCGTTCGCCAATGTGACCCCAACTACAACCTATTTCTTACTTAGAAACTATACCAACTTATGGAAACAGAATTCAAAAAAGTTGAACCAGTCAAAAGTTATCGCAGTGACAGACACACAGACAAAGAATTCCTATAAAGTTGTTTCACAACTTAATAAAAGTAACATGAGAATGTTGTGCCATAAACAACTTTCAGCTTGGGAGCAGATATTAATTACGTACTTCAAGTCAAATAAGAACTTTCCTTGACGACTTGTTGGCAGTGCATGTGTGAGCTAGGGGGAAAATTATTCTAGTTAAGCTTGCATAAACAGATGAATTGGTTAACGTGTATGTATAATGTATAGCATTTGCATAGCTATTACTTTAGAATATTAGAAACTTCAATACTGTATAACCCATTGTTAAGTCCACAGAGGGAAACTATTGTGAAACTACTACACCACTACGAGTTATCTGTTAAAACATTATTGCCACTAGAATTACTTTTGAAATAGTAAGAAGTGCATTGTTAAAGGAATGAAACTTTACCAAGAAACTTTAATGATGTCCTTCTAAAGTTGAGAATCTTATGTATTGGATAAGTATGCAATTTTCGTATTTTCCCTCACTAGTATTAAGTAGTGTAGTTTATTGATTTCATGTAGTAGGACATTATAAACGATATGCAACGTCAGCAGATATTTCTAGAAATATTTTACAGTTGCGGATGTATTTTTGAGATATATTCACGATTCAACTAAAATGTAAAACAAGCCAAATTCTTTTGAAGACCTGCATTGTTGTGTACATATAAAACAATATCTTCGTTTCAAATATTTTTAAGACAATCGCAAAGGTATAAATGGAAAACAAAAATACTAGTATGTAATTTAATACTTACAATTACAATCTTTATAACAACTTAGACTACATTGTCCATCCTGAAATGGTTTTAGCTTCAACATCCATTTCTACATGGCCGTGCGACAGATAATGAATTCTAAGAAGTGTATTTTGTGTTTCGTCAGAAATACTATTAAGGTTTCTTACATGTGAATGTAAAATTATATAATACATAAGAGATTCCTTAGAAAAAACAGGATCGTTCATTTATATCAGTTATACATACAACTAGTGTAATTCCTCCAGTTTGTACGGCAGTTTGTAGGGCAATGTTATTAGCGTTACTTATGTAATTTTGCACCTAATAATTATGTATACTTGTAGAGCAATAATAGTTGCAATCATCGTTTACAGTCCCTTATTTAATAAAAATTTTTGTATACAGAAAATAAAGTTAGAAATAATCATAGTCAAAAACGCTCATTGGGTGGTGTAAACAGTATCACAGTCGGAGGATTTTCTAAACTGACTGTGACATGTGTAATATCTATAATAAAATTATATAGATATGAAATTTAGAGAGATGCTAATACTTAAGTGTATGATAATAAATATTTATGCCCCATAAAATCGCTTAGAAATGAATTCAAGGAAAGGCAGCCAAAGTTTGAGTAAAGAATGCAAATTTAACTATTTATATTCCAAATTTTACAGATGGATTCACCCTGCTCCGGAAAACCTGCGACATCCGGGTGATACCTCGGGCCAAAATAAAGACAATGAAAATGTCTTTGACAATCGTTATAACTTTTGTCGTTTGTTGGACTCCATATTTCGTCGTGTACAACATTAGAATATTTTCCGACTACACATTTAATATTCCTGATACAGTAATGGCTCTGGTTGAGACTTTGGCTTTGCTGAATTCCGCATTAAATCCAGTTATCTACGGGGTCTTCAATTTAAGAGTCAAGCAAGGACTTCAAGAGGCATGTTGCTTTAATCTCACCGTCGAATCTAAGTAGGTTATTTGTTTTAATATGCGTTTGTAGTCCGTTGGATATAATTTTTGCTTAGAAGACTCCCCTATAATGTTCATTATTTAATTTGTTAAATTTTTATCTATGTAATGTTGCTGAAATACTAAACTTAGAATACCGGTTCAACCACAAGAAAGTTGATAAAACGGGAATTCAAAAGAAAAGATCAATCAGGCAAGGAAAAATCCAATAGACCCCATGTAGATTGTTCTGAACGTGAAGTTCAATAACTTATAAGAAGCGTTCTAACACGCTCTAAGTTACGCTGCCGATACCAGAAATCGACATTAGCAAAATCTTGAAAAGCTATTACAGTATAATGGTAAGATATAGTTCCCACTTCCAATAGGCGTATTTGCATTGCTCCTATTGTTTTCAATCTTTTGTTATGAATTTCGAAAGTAAGTACTAATACAAAGAGGAAAGAAATAATGAACATTGTAGAGGAATGCTCGTACATTAAATTCATATATAACACCTTATTTTATATTATTACATAACCAATTCGGACAACTGCTAAAGTTTTACTATTTGATTAAAAAATAATAATTACATTTTACCCCAAAAATGTTTATATTTTTAATAAATTGTAAAAATATTGCTTCAGCCGAAATTGCACACTGGTGTCCCAAGTGGAATGCTGACATCAGCATTTATTAAACGTAAAAAAGCATAATAAGAATTAATATGACGCTATCTCGTTCCTTTCACTAATGGAAAGCCCACGTAGTAATTTTAGCAGTTCTTCTTGGAAAATATGTGTATTATTATAATTTCTATTATTACTTAGAAAATTCGATAACTTTTCCAAACAGTGCTATCGTAATATATCAGGTATAATAACTGTGGTCCAAACTGTCCAAGGCGACAATAGTTTTCCTGGCCCAACAATTGCACATCAGCTCACCAACAATTAATAATTAAAGTAAAATCTACTATGATTATTAGTATACTAGTCCAGTTTTTCATGCAATTGTGCGTGGCTCGCTATTCCATGAAAATGTAGATAACAGGTAATTTTTGATTTGCTATTAGCCCAAGTTAGTGTGGGAAGGTATATTTTTCTAGTAGAGAAACGTATTTTGCATTAGGTGCACGAAACACCTCGTCTTCATTTTAACTTTGAACAAAAGATTGAGATTATACAATGGCAAAGGGAGTGAATAAATGCAACACCGCACCGCAATGACAGTTACATGAGATTTCTCTGTAAATTCAATTCAATGTGATAGTGATATGCATGACTGTGAATTGTATAGTACAAAGGTTTCAAAAGTTCCTTTGCTGTCCAAATAACGAGATCGTTTTGGAAACCGTTTGATTCAGAATATAAAACCTAGCTGGTTCCATTTCAAAAGAACAGTATATTTTAACCTTTATTGTATAACTGCTGGAATTCTGGTTAACTTACTAGCATTCACTTGAAACTGACTTTAAAGAACTTGATATGATGGCGTGATACTACCTTATTTATGTATTATAATATTACTTTGAAAATGAAACTGGCTTTACTGTCACAGACTTGAGGTTTAACTTTAACTGCCATGTATTTCAATTTAAATTCTTTGTAATACTCTTTGTAATAATCGTTCAGTCTTGCAAGGAAATATCAGAGTTTCTTCTTGTATAATGCTTTTAAAGGTTACTTAACATCTACCTAAACCTGACTCGCTACTTTGTACAATTGTGTAAAACTGTAAATTGTTTGAGATCATTTAAAGTTCTAATACATGCATGCTGAAGTTTTGAAGTTTAACCATTTGTGGATTTGACAGTGTGCTTATAGCTATATTACAATGGCGTGCCTTATCGGTAGTCTAGTCACAAAGAGGGAAATTAATTGCAGTTGTACTGTTCTGTTCTGTCCATTTCAAAAGTTTTCGTTGGAAACCCTTATTTAGCAGAGATTCAAAGTTTTGCTGGGAGACAAGGGCATGCAGGCAAAGACTCGTTAGTCAAACTTGACAAGATCAGCGGAACACCAGTAACTATTGCTTGGTGGACTTTGCTGGAAATGGCAGCCAAAGTTGCCCATGGATATAACAAAATATTGCATTTTGCATGCATGATAGCTCTGCACACCTGCGCAAAATGTAAAATAGATCAATACAAGAATAGGTGCATGAAATGCACGAATTGCATGAAAATAGCAATTGTACTTACCTCAGAAGCCATAATAATTTGAATTAATTATTGATATAATTAATAGTGAATCATCCGTATAATATGTGAAATTTCATGGAAGCACAAGGAAATATTTAATTTTCCGGAATTCATCACTAACATTTCCCTTTATCACCGCCAAAACACATAAATTCGTTCGTCGTTCATTATAATCGTTAAAAGCTTAATCGTTGAACTTTTTACAATTTAGGTGGGTAGGCTACCTATGCATTATACAGATCGTTGAAACCCTGATGTTACCCTCACAGTAATATATAGTATATAAGAGTAGATATAGTAGTATTAACCTTTGTTCGACATAATTATGCTGATAAGTTACAAAGCTTGCATAATAATTAACTACCTAAGTATTATTAATAAAGTCATTTAATATTTAAACCATTTGGGAAAGTGAACGTGTACTTTCACCAGTTTTAATGTTAAAGTTTTAAGCAAATGCCAGTCTATAATATGTTCTCACTTATACCATTCTATTGCATTTTAGAATGTTTTTATATCATAACATTTGATTGAGTCTCCCTACAGTATTTCTATTGCTATTATAGTCGATATTGGATTATTTTGACCTTCGTAGATAAGTACTCGTATGGAAATATCATTGGAGTTCACTCCAATGATCCGTCCGTGAATTTCCCCACTGTTTCCCATTTATTCTTCAACTCTGTAGCTACTTCCATCAATTTTAATGATTAATTCAACTCAATTTTAATTGTTGATATGCACTTATTCAGCAAAAATTAATGAACATGTCAAAATAGAATTACTAGTTGTAACAACTATGCAACTAGACAAATACTTCAACAGATATTTGCATATCATGCATAATAATATTGCATAATAATTATTATTCTGAATGAAATGAAACACAGTAGCTAAAAATAGTGTGAATTTTTGATAGCAAGTCGCGAGGGTCTGAGCCGTCAATCTCGACATCATCCTCAACCATCCGACTCAAAACCACCAGAAAAGAGACGGAACTCCCTTTCCGAAGTAAGGGACAGTCAGTCCATGGAGAATCTTCCTTTGAATTTGTGCAGTCAAATAGACACATCCAAAGCAAGCGATCCAGAACCATTGAAAGACTTGCCCCAAAAGGAAAAAGTCGTAACAACACAGCTATGACTGTATTCAACGAAATCCTTGGGGAGAGAAATAACATTCCTAAATTATAAAATGATTAACTGTTCATTTAAATGTCCCCAAAATATATAGAGTTTACATAAGCTAAATAAGTATGAAAGCGGATAATTTATAACTGAATGAAAATATATATTGTGCTCAATAATGAAGTAACAAATTAATGAGTTACATATGAATATTAAGTGCTTCAGAATGAATTCGCTCATCGGATAATCTAAAACTAAATTAACCTGTTGTCAATCGTTTTGTAATTAAATAGTAATTACAGATAGTACCTCTGTAACAACCATTTTATCTGATTGTTTATAGAACCATTTGAATAACACATTGTAGAATTCTACAAAATAAGTTTCCAAAATAGTATGTAAATCGTTAAATGATATTGGTAATAAATTTTATATAAATACCGATGCCAATATTTGTAAAATTTTAATTACCAACTGAATGTAAATGTAATAACTAACTTAACTTACTAAATATGATTTACTAATGTAATATTATAATATTGGTGAAAAAGTGATTATAATACTAATGGAGATTATTAAATCTCAAACCCTTCCGTGACAAGATTATTAAAATAAATTGTCTTGGTTTGAAACTGGTACAATGTCCCAGTGGACCATTATGTATTATTGTAAAGTGCAACTGTGCTAGCAAATTCAAACTGTGGAAAATTTTAGAGTGTGTTATAGCTACCACTTATTTGCGATAGTTATTAACAATGCTGTAATTTCTTATGCATCATTTGGAGACTCAGACCAAACTGTAATAAGACTTGATTCATCCAGTTATTTTATCCTTCTGATGCTAAAAGTAGAACCTGCAGACTTAATACTTCAGCTTTAGTGTGCCACACCGAGAAGTTACAAGCGGACTAGTGGACCATCCTGCATCTCACGAAGATTCCTCTTCAGCTGTAGAATTCAACTTGTACCAAATTAATCATAAATGGAACAGAAAATTGGCAAATTTCGTACCCGAAACAAAACAAAGCAGCGTACCTTATTGATATCTGTAGTCTGTAGATACCTAAATATATAACCACAAGTCAAGATTTCCAGTACAATTTTAAATAAAATATACTGTACTAATAAATGAAATATATACTATAAAGTATTCACCTTGTATTGTAATATGAATTCGTTACATGGTGTTATTGTGTGCGGCACCTATCTTTGAGAACACATGCTATTTGAATATGACGAGAATTTGAGTAATTTGGCTTTAAAATAAGCCTTTTCAAAGTTACTAGTTTTATTCATTATGCATAGGTTTAGTTTCATTCTCACATGTAAACTACATGGGATCTGGTCACATTTTGACTAACATGTCCAATTTCGGAGAAAAATTGCTTTATACTGGGTCGCCAGGGTGGTATTGCTTGCATACTCCAGGAACAATAGGTTTATGTTGAGAGTTTGAACATTCGGGCACGCAAAGGAAACCCGCCGTAGCTTCTCCTAAATTATTGCCGCATTAAGGTCTGGTTGGATCTTTGGAACAGACAAGAAGGATAATATTCTGCGTCAAAAAGAGAAGTAGGGAGTATGCACTTATGTGCGAATATATTGAAATGAGTGTACACTTAAAAACACAACATACCAACATATATTGTCACTGTACATTCCCTTACACAAGCGCAGTCTCGTTTTTTCAAGAAATCACTGAAATTCCTGATTCCGTAATTTTGACAAGTAGTACAGAGTTGCAAAAAATATCCAAAAATAGACGAGAAAAAACTCCAGAGCACATGAGGCTGTATTCCGCAACCTTTATCTTTGCGATGTAAATGCGTTTTAAAAATGAAACTATATCTTTGCAATGCATTCAACCCACTCCAAAGAACCTAGGATATTATTACCCTTTTTAAATCTGGCCTCATGTGCCCTCGAAAAATATGAGGCAATCTCAAAAAAGTTATTACTCTACAATAAACCGTTTTTCCGGAATCAAGATTCTCGACAGGTGGAACCCCCCCCCCCTTAAATAGGTAGGCTTTGTTCCTATTATTCCTAAATTATCCCTAAGTAACCGAGACCCCAGCCTAGAAGGTATTACAACACCGTTACATATTAGGCTTCTATAGTTCTAGTTTACTAAATCCTGCATTAAGGTAAACTTAAATAAGATTGCATGCACGACAAATGAGGTTGACAAAAATTCTCAGAAATTGTAGTTACAAAAAGGTTTAATGGAGTAATCACTCGGCAGGTACATAATTTTCCACCATTTTAAAAGCTATTCGGCTACAAAAATTAATTAGACACATAACCAGGTTCAAAAAGACAACGAACATGGTGATTTATTAAACTAGTAACTACTCTAAGAACACAATGAATCAAGGTCTAAAATACGCAATTGATTATTCTTTCCTGATTTGTTCCATCTTTCCATAAAAATATAATAGTTTGTACTCTTACTGTCAAAGGTGACGATTAAAACAACTTCAGTTACAAATAATTACTTCTTGTGTTTTTTACTTGGTCCAGCTTTGGGTGGACCTGTTTCGCATTCTGTCTCCTCATTTTTTCGTTTGCCTCCCAAATTAAAAGCGTACTTTCTATTCAGCTTTTCTCGAATTAAAAGTCCCTTAAGAAGTTTAGCCCAGTTGGCGTAAATTCGCTTTTCCCGTTTTTCCTTCTCGCGTTTTTCCTGTTCCTTTTGTTCCTAAAATATCACAATTAAATGTTTTCAAATACATAACTTTTTCATTAGGCTGTCTACACACAAAACCACATAAAATATATATCTTCTTACCTCATGCCAAGCGTCCATCAAAATATCCTTAAATTCTTCACAGACGACAAACCCATCATATGTAGGATGACTGCCCCCACAATGAAAATCAAATCCAGTTAGTGCAGGTGCACAATCAATATCAAGTTTCCTGGCCGTACGATTTAATCCAGGTACTATAATATGAATTAATGGTAGTAAAATACAATTAAAAAATGCACAATTGGTACAAAAAGAAAATTATTAACTTTGGTCGATCATGTACTTTGAACAATTTAGCCACGATTGGTAGTTTCAATTATAGTTTATATGTGTACGTACATTGAAGATGAACTGTACCCTTAGGTAACATTTTGTCCAAGAAAAGTTCAACATTTCCATACTCATTTCTTGGAACTTTTCCATTTTCTGCTGTGGGAGGTACAAAATCTTCCACTTGCCACTCACCAAACAAGTCCAAGGGTTGGCTTGGAAGTTGATGTCCTGAGAACTGTCAGAAACCACAAAATTAAATTATAAGGAAATAAAACTTAATACATCAACTGTGTCATTGTCACTAATCCAGTGGCGCTGAAGACATGAACAAACATAGATACCTATTTACATCAGATCCAATTTCTACCAAGATATAAGTATATAAAAATATCAGCACTGTGAGGAACATATTGCAATTTCTATAAACAAGAAAACAAAGATTAAATCTATATGTTTTATCAAACTATATAGATATTGTTAACAAAACTATTGATCAGGACTATATTGCATCTTAATTTAATGAATGATCAAGTCAATTGGCTGGGCTTAACTATAATGTTCTATGGGAAACTAACAAAGGCTCATGTCACTAAATAAGTGTAATGGGAACTAATTTATTAAATTAATAAAGGAAATAATTAGGACTAGTATCTACAGTATTAAAATAATTGTCGCTTCTAATACCTTGTCATACTTTGGACGAGACTTCACTATTTTATACGCAATTTCCCCCATTCGAACGACTTTAGCCTGTTTTAACCAGAGTTCTCTGGAATGAAGGGTTTTGACACATTCCCTTGCGTAAACGGGCTCGTTTTTAATAAATCCTAATGAAGGCGGATCAGGTGGATATATTGCTTCAAACTTCAACAAGTGTCGACGGAGTGTATACAAAGGGTGTCCTTTAAACCTTTAAATTATAACAAGTAACATTAAAGATTAGTTAATAATAAATACCTCATTGGTATGTTATAGTACTATCAAAAAATTACTTTAAGACTTACTCTTGAATCGATTTTGGAAAAGCCTGGGCTAGGATGTGCTCATCTAGGAAATTGTCCTCCATTTTATCAATAGCAGTCCGCTTTCCTCTATAGGGTTTTAGAGTTTCATTCCACCAGTCAGATTCGCGGAGTTTTTGGGTCCCTGTTAGCCAATGTGTGTCATACCGACGAGTCACATCTTTTATTAGGCCATTGTTGTTGATACCTATTATATAGCAAATTTTCTTCGTCGCTTTAGCCTGAAATCAAATTAACGTTGCAAGGTTACAACATCTGAATATCTGTCTGTTTGGTATAAATAATAACTACGTACACAATTGCAATAATTGCAATAATGAGAGTTGAAATCTACCTCCAAGGCTGCATCACACATGAATTTTCCGTCAACTAGATCGACCGAGACCCATCTTTCTTCCTCCTCTAGATAAACTTCTGGCCACATATTGTTACCCATATTTGACACTTCCTCATCGTCTGAGCTTGAAATCATTTTTCGGCCTTTTGGCTTGCCGTCTGGGGATTTTTTGGCGCTTTTGCTTTCTACTTGCTTTCCATTCAGTTTTCCTTTGTTTTTAGATGCTCCCTTATTTTTAGCAACAACATCTTTTGAAGACTTCTTACTAGTTGTACTTTTACTGCAACTTGGCTCTGGCTCCCATTCATCATCACCTGGCGTTTTCTCATCCTTTTTCTTCTTTTGCTGGGTTTTTTCGTCATCAGGATCTTCATCGGATTTGGGTTCTGGAGGCTTTTTAAGTAATTTGTCAGAATCAGGTTTTAAAGCTATAGGTTGGAGGGACCAAACCAATCTAACCATAATTCCACAAGAACGCAGAATAAGAATAAACATAAATACTAAATTATCTACATCTTTAGCTTCCTTTCTCTGCAACTGGAATATTAGTTCACATTCAAATTGAGATTTTAATCTATTAGGACTGTACTTCCCAAATGAATCCAAGACGTATCGATTGACTTTAATTGCAGAACGAAACCAATTGATAAATCGTTCTAAATAGCCAACATCTACGTACTTGGGTGGACAACTTTGTTTTGTTGGAAGTAAAGAATATCCAGCTGCCAAATGATCTTCCAATCTTAAGTAATTGTTAATCATTATTCCTCTTGCTAATAAACAAAGCAAGCTGACTTTATGCAGATCGACGTAGAGTTCTTTTGTATTGCGATTCATTTCCCGACGAATATAACCTTGAATATCGAATCCCTTTTTTCCTGTTGATATTAAACGAGCAATGAATCAACATATTATATTTCATAACTCACAAATTTTAGACATCTTATGGTAATGTAATAGTAATACATTTTACATCTGTAATTGTTGCACAAAATACCTTTTTTTCGTTGAACTCCATCTTTAGCAATAGTAATTTGAACACCTCCTTCAGGCATTGTGTATGGTTTTTCTTCAAGGCTTTTTTCGAGACTACTCATTTCGTTTTGGTTTTCCTGAGACACTTCTTCCCATTCATTATCTGAGTCAGACGAGCTACTATTTTCAAAATCAGAATCATCTGATATTTCTTCCTTACCTACAGTCTGCAAAGCAGATTTTCCGTTTTGTGTCATATTCTCTCCTAAAGCTAGTATGCTACTAATGTCCAAGTTATTTATATCTTTGTTAAGCTCCGGCGGTTGCATCGCTACTGTATTGGATTTCGATTTTTTGTTCTTCTCAGATTTTTGCTTTTGAATGTCATTTGAGGTTTGTCTTTTCGGCGTGTTATTGTGCTTGTTGTGTGAGGGGCTATCACTTTTTAATTTTAAACGGCTATCTTGTTTGCTTTGTTTATTTGGTGTTGGTGTTGAGCTTTCCCCACTACTTCTTACTTTAGGGCTGGGAGAAAATTCTTCACTCGATGTCGACTTTTTGGGTGACGACGTGCTTCTAGCAGATACTTTACCCTTATTAGGTAACGGAGCAGTTTCCGGTTTGGGATTACATGTAGTACGCAACCTATTTCTACTTAATCTTGATGTGGTCGGCTTTGATTGAGAATTGGGCTCTTCTGGACCAGATTTGGTTGTCCGAGGAAGAGGTGCTTCGTCCTTTTTGTCTTGACGAGATGATCTTGTTCTTTGTTCACTTTTTGAAGAGACGGAAGATTGAACTTTTGCATCTTCAACCACTTTTGCACTTCTTCCCCTCCTGCCTCCCATTATAAGGCTTTTCTATCAACCTGTAAAATCAAGTAAGTTATAAAGATCAAAGCGTCGTTCTTTTTCATTTATTGATTGTTATGTATGCATACAACATAGTTTATATTTAGTTTGCAAATTAAGCTGAGGTAAGTGCATAATGCACATGTAAACTTATGAGTAGACACCTGAATAAAAAATTTAACATGTTTATCTTGTAATTGTTCTCATTTACTGACTGCAGTTTATAGTCAAGTTTCTTTAAGTATTTGACAGGGGACAGGCAGAGGGTGCGTTAACCGAGCAGCAGACACGTGAAGTGGGCGGACAACAGACGCAAATAAAAGCAAGACAATTCTAATCGTATTGATATAATAATTAATAATCAATGCTATTCCTGTACTAATAAATAAAATTTAGTACTAATTAATGTAACCGCATTATATTGATTACTCAATTGTACTAATCAATGTATTTCTGTCTGTCTGCTGTCCGCTCAATTCACATCCATACAGGCAGAGAAGAAAATGGAATTTAGAATTTATGATTTACTTACTTGTAAAATCACTGTGATTTAGTCCAAATGAAATTCATGGAAGCACAAACAATGGCAACTTACAAGACTACAATTGTTGGCCTCTTGTCTTGTCAATTAACTGGCCCATAGAAGCCAAGTAATATAACTCGACCGAAATAAACTCCCGCAGCCGACGTAATGTTAATTTTCCCGGGTTTATGCTGGAGTTGGGGCAGTAGCTCTTCTCTGCGTATTGCGATCATATCTACATTTACCTACTACTTTTACTATAGCTCCGCTTAGCCACAAATTAGGATGAGATGAGATTGTGAGATCGCAGTGAGATTGGCAATTGACAATTAGGTATAAAGCAACAATAGTGCACTATTGTTGGACAATTAATTGTAGATTTATGTTTATACTGCGCCTATAGTAATGAATACCTAACTCTACGGTTGGAGTGTAGATATTGAGTTTTCTAGGAACTTAGAAAATATTTTGTTGGTTGCAATGGTTGCAACATCCATTAAAATAACTTTGATGAATAATTTTGATTCGGTTGCAACGGTTGCAACCCTTGTTGATTGTTGGGTTGTTGTCCGGATAAGGTGGGTTTGCTGTCAAAGTATACATAAAACGTACAGTATAAGGGTGTCACAAAAAACGGACGCTTCGCCTTTAGTCGAAACCCAACCTAACCAAATTATTTGAAACGCACTGGAATATTAGTTCGTTTTGTTTCAAAATAATTAGGCTAGGTTTGCGGCCTTTCAAACGTCTAGAGTCTAATTGACTATCTCACTGCGATGCACTGCGATCTCTCAATCTCATCTCATTCTAATTTGTGGCTAATAAGTACATTATCTTGGGATTTTGCAATAATGTTTAAAATCCAAGCACTGTACACTCGTACTAAAATAATATCATATTCATAAATAACAATCTAGTCGCATTGGATTCGCAAGTGAGTGGGTAGGAACATTCCATGCCATGATACCTAAATGAAAGTGGATTTAAATGAGAAGAATGTGAAAATAAATAGCGCCATTCATTCTCATTGTCATTTGCAGACAAATTATGTATACAAATGTGATTTGGTGAGTGTATAATAGGATAGGCGGATATGATGGTGCCTACTGGAAGTCTTTCTCCGGCGCTTTCCCTAAGTCTGCTTCTTCTCAATGTATGCACTTTCCTCAGTTTTCTCAGTGAGTGTGCTGGGCAGCTGTCAAAGAGCCACCCCGCACTAATGGATTTCATTTTCCGAAATGATAATTGGAAGCTCACCACAGTGTGTGTAAATTATTTCTCCGCTCCCCCATCTCTCTTCTCGTCTTCCATTATTTCAGGCCCTTTCAATCAATTTCCTACGCGGTCACCACTTAACCATTCTCTCTCCTCTACTTTAATGCAACTACACTCTCTCCACTCTATTTATAGCAAAACTACCTACCTACACTACCTAAACTACATTAAACTACCATACAAACCAACCATCTACATCCTACTTTATGACGACAAAGACTCTTCTTATGTACTTACTTTATCCATTCTCTCACACTCTCCTCCTCCTCCTCTCCAGCTTATAAAATAAAACTTATAAAATATAAAACCAAGAATAAGATCAGGAACGAACCATGTCCCGTGCTTTATTTACACTTACACTTTCCATTTCAATATAATATTATAAGAAAAAAGGTCTTCCTTATAATACTGTTATAGTCATAGAAACTATTATTGTAGGCCATAATAATCTACCTATGAACCTATGTGCATATTACTACCTACACATGGCCATAATCAATATATATGTCGAGGGCAATGTGCCTTTTTGTGGCTTGTTTTCTTGTTTTCTGCGTGGCAAAAACCAAAAATGGAAGACTTTTTTTGGTTTTTGGTATGTTATGTAAAACATAATATATTTGCTAGTAATGGTAGATACCTCGAATTCAACGAGTTAAAGCCATTATTTTTAAATAATTCGGACGCTTAATATAAGATTGGTCAGGAAAATTCCTCTAAAGACCCTTGTGCGCTGGATAATATCCGGAAAATTGTAGTAAAAACACGTGCGCTGGTAATATGTAGTTGGTATATAATATATAATATATATAATATATATTTTGTTTGCAACTACCTTATATACTATATAAGGTAGTTGCAAACAAAATGGGACAACTGTGAAAAATTCTTGAGTGGAAGGACACATACTACAAATATAAGCCTGACGGTACTATATGACTGCGGCAGATTATACAATGTATACATTAAGCAAGTCTCATTCACAAGTAATAGCTAGTCTATTATCTTCGTACGTTAGTCTATATGCACTTATGCACTTACTTTAGGAGTCTGGCCCTAAGTCAATCAAATCAAATCAAATTGAGCACTTTTTAAAAGGGAAACAGAAAAGATTTTTTGTGCAAGGCATTCTAAATTGTATACATGCATTTATTTACCGAACTAAGAGCTTGTCATCCTAATTTCCTCTGTGGACTCTTGTGAAGTGAGTGTCAAAGCAGTTGCACTTAGGTTTTCTATTACTGACGATGAGTGCCAGTTAGCTGGCATGGGTTGGGGATAAGATGGCATTTACAATGTACATACTGATTTTATGATGGACCTTGGTAGTCACGCATCTTACTACATAATATTACGTAGCATGAATGAATTAATATTATATATTATAATCTATAAGTATACATTTAAATATGAATATACTACTCTTATATGCAATTAGTAATATTATATTCCATTTCATGTATTATATAAATCTTTACCCAGAGACATTAGGAATGTAGCATAAAAATATTATTAATTGAATATTCTATTATGAATGCAACGGTGCAAGTATGTTAAGCGCATAAATACGTATTTACATATATAAGTTCTGTTTAAAGTACCTAAGCTATATTGTACTTATTATTAATTTTACAAACGCAGTAAAAAACTATGAACTTAAATTTATAATCCATCAATGTAATTATCCATTGCTCATGTTAAACTGAAAAACATAAGATTGGAAGAATAATAAACCATTACAAAACGGATGTATTCAAGCGGTTGAGCTAAGCAGTGTCACTAAAGTACTAGTTTTGTTAATAAAAATTGTAAGAAATTCATTATTAAATAAGTCAAATCAAATCAAATAAGGCACTTGAACTCATTTCTTTCGTAGCTCTGTAAACTGCAATCATTTTCTTAAAAGGCTTTTCAGATTTAATGTATACCATTCATTTATCCTTTCCTCTTCTCAAGCACTATGTACACAACGTGTCATGTCATCCCATAAACATAACATAGCTTACATAAAATATTAATAATATAATAGCATATTTATAAGTTAACCCATAGAGAGTATGCAGTAGAATATACGAACTTCGTATTACGAAGTATTGCAATATTTAATATGATGCGTATTATAAATATATAGTATACAATAAGTATGTACTTTATTATGTGAGACAGACACGAACAATAATGCAATATATTTAATAATGCTTGCCCTTTCTCCTCATCGAAATAATATCCGCATACAACGGAATACACTTGATTCCGTTGATGTTATGCAGGTAGTGTCCATATTATGTCTGACAAGAACGATTCTAAAAACAGCAATAATCCATTAGGATTCTTGTTTACTATTGATTCCGGATAGATTCCTGATTCCCTCACACAATATATGTTCGTTAAGTAGGATAATGTTGGTTATATCTTGCATTTCTTTGGCTCTGCGTTTTTCATTAGTCTTTCTTCTACTTCGCCTGATATGGTTTCACTGCACCATTCTGACTATCTTTTACAACCAAAGTATATTATAGGGTGATTCTATTTTCAGAATTTTAAACATATGACACTTAAATACATATTTGTAAATGTAAGAGCATGTTTTAGGTATTGTCATTATGTGACAGACAGGAAAAAATGAGTTAAAAAATGGTTATTACAGTTGAAATAGAAACATGTACCCATACACAAGCACAAGCCGTATATTTATGATAATGATTATGCATACTATTATATAGTTTGCTAGCTGTTAAATAAATGCATTGAAAATTCTGCAGATCCACATTCTTTATTGTATCTAAAAAAATCGTATGAACGAGCTTCCTATTTCTCTATATTCTTATACATACTACTAATTGTGTGATGCTTCATTGATTAATAATATAGTAGTGGGGGTTAGTAACTGATTGAGAACGATGTATTATATTTATACAATATTATTTTTAAACCAGCAAGAAAATATCTTGAAATCTCAATTGCAGACTTAACAAACATTAATATAGACTAGCGGTTATCTATCTATACTTTTTTAATACATAATATGATTATATACTTAGAATGTACTTAGAAACAAGGAACCAAGATAAAGTTGAGTTTAGTGAGGCGCATACATAAAAATAGTCATAGAGGAAATTATTATTGCCATTGTCATTGTCCAGCAGTGTTTCATGTCAAGTCAGCATTACATTGCATTGCCAAATAGATTATAAAGTAGGAAAGATTTTAGCATCCACAGTTTGCTTGCATTACTGGCGTTGTGTGAGTGTTGTAAGTTGTAAGGTGTAGCTGTGTTGTAGCTGCTCAATTAAAGAAAATGAATGAAATAAACTTTTATCGGATAAGATGAGATTTAGGAACGAAGAATTTTCGTCGGAACAGCTTTTAGCCCTAAGCCTTACATTGTTGATCTAAGTAAGCAAATACTGTTCGTATGTAATGTACTGAACAGAAAAGCCGTCGAGATAAAACCTTACTTTTAGTTCAGTGAAATGAAAAACACTCAAATCTAATTGCTTTTCTCTTGTTATCCACGATTCTAGTCAGCTGTAAGTAAACAATATTTTATTAAAGTCACAATGCTTGATTTCATGGTTTCTAAATCCAAATTGACAGGCCGTTGATTAAAAACACGCACAGCTTCGTGTACTGTACATACTAACGCAGCTAACTGTCTGTGGCCATTTGTGTGTTCGCGGATACCTTATAAATGTAATACCTCGGAAATGTATTTGTGGAATTTGTTAGCCTTCTTGAGCCATATCGACTTCTCACTACAATACAATACTAATCATATTCATTACTACGGAACATCAACTCAATAATGCAAATGTACAATGATAATAGATTCTAATTTCGCCAAATGAGTATTATGAAAATCAGTGGAAGATGGGAAAATGTTTCAATCAGTTCTAAAATACTGATAATGGCAGCGTCGTTAAGGGATTCGTTGGGCTAGTATATATAGAACGGTAATAATAGTAATGCAAAAAGTATTTTGGATAAGGTGCACTACAAAATATATTTTAACTGATCGACAATGTTATAAAACATAAAATAATATTTTGCTTTCGCCGTTGCAGCAATGACATGCATGAATTATATTTATTCGAGGTACACCTAGGTATGAGTGATACTCATCTAACCATTAACAAAAATGAATTTTAGTATTATATTTTTCGGCTCAAAAACCTAGAATTGTGAACGAACAGTTAATATTGTGAAGTTGATTTAAGAAAAAATCCATTCAAGTGACATTTGTAATTGGCCCAGTAAATACTAACCGATTTGGGTGAAACCAAAGTCTTATATATATTGTGCGTACCTATATGTATGCCCTGCAGACTATATGTTTACCATGTATGAGAGGTTATTTTCCCAAGGAAAATATTTTGCTTTACCATTCATATTCATTCAGCGCTCTATGCACTGATGCACTTAATATTGTCCAGGAACAATAATGCACCCCCATCAGGTATTATTAACGCAATAGTTAAGTGAAAGTAGAAGAAATACAATATTTATTAAGGATGGGTACTCTAAAAACCGGGTACTTTCTGTAATGGGAGCAAGAGAGAGAGAGAGAGAGAGAGAGAGTTTGAGTAAATTTTAGAGTATGTTACTTTGTTGGGTAACTATAGTGGGTCTTGACGTTCGACGGTAACGGAAAGGCGAAAGAGGAGAAGAAAGGCTGAAAAAGGGAAAGAGTGTATCTTATGGAGTGAGGTTGAGACTTTTAAAAGAAAGAGAATAGAGGGAACGTCTTTATGTGATGGCTATAAGTGGGAAAGCCATTAAGTTAATGCATCTAGATAGATATTGATGTAACCCCAGTTCTTATCCTAATGTAAAGTGGAAAACATCTACTTACTTAGTTCATTGCATGTGGAGAGTAGAAAAAAGCCACCATGCAAAAATCTCCCAATTCATCTCTTCACTTGTTTACTTTTGTGCAAAAACCAACACCAGGCTTTCAAATTCTATTTAATCTTTCCTCTCCTATCCATCTTATAGCTCTACTTCTACTTCTCTTGTCTACGTCCAAATGTCTGTCTACCAAATAAACTTTCTCAAGCTATCGCCTTTAAATTCTCCAACTTCATTTTGTAAATAATGTTTTCTCTTATGTCCCAGCCCCATAAGTTATTAGGCAATTGGTACTTATCTAAATAGCTCTTCCTCTACTACTCTGTTACCTGTTTCTCTGAAAACATTTTACTGCAATTGCTTTTACTCAATCTCTAGCATCTGGTCCAATTTAGTGATTGTGCTAAATATATAGCTCACTCATGATTAAAAGTTTGATAAATTCCTGTTCTAAGCACTTCATTTAAATATACCAATAAGCATAATGCACATCAACGTGTGCGGTTGATCACAATTATTAAAATTGAAACATTCTTTGTAGACTTGCATTGCATTAGAAGCTATTTTTAGTAAAATTGAATGGAAATTGCCACTTTTATATTATTGTGCATAGATACCTTAATATCAAAAACGTTTGCGACATGAAGAAAAGAATTAAGTATACTTAGTATAGTATAGTATATAGTATAGGCATTTATTGATATACCCTCAGGCTTCACAATGCTAAGAATTAAGTATGTACTAGTTTTTCAATTAAGCGAAATGAATCCTCTTATTAAGGGAACTCATTAATTGAAACCATTAAGGAAATGAAGAAAATTTGATAGACGTAGACTAACGTGACAATTTTAATCTAGTGTACAGATTCATTTCCTAATTTGGAGCATATATTTATGAAGGTGGGAGGAAGCTTGACTTTTATCTCGGAAACGGATATTCAAATGTATAAAATAAAAAGTCTGAAAACAATGATATTGTTGGAAGACAGGAAATTCAAAAGGGAGGATGATTCGGCTCGCCAAGAATTTCATATCAGAGAAATAATCAAAGTAACTGCAATTCCGAGAGAAGGAAAAGAAAAGTCATACATAATATAACCCATTACAATATGTAACAGTTTGAGCAGAAGACATTCAGCCTTTGCGAGTAAATGTCATCTGACGGCTCGACCCTCGAATTCATTCTAGAGACTTCTTTCGTGCTTGACACAAAACTTTTCTCAAAGTGGAGACACAGTTTGAATGTAAACGACTTTATGTGAGGAAAAAGTTTGATGAAAAACCGATTAATATGCATAAGGCTTTCCTGGACGGCCATTATCTTTACTTTGAGACTGCCAAGATTTCGTCCTCACTTCACTCCAATAAAATTAAGGATCACGGCTAAATATCTAATAGGATAACAAAAGCTAGTGTCAAGTAACAAAACACCTTATGACTCACACTCACTTTAAATGAATAGCATTTACCCTTCCGATCAAATCACTGCAAGGCAAGAGGCAACTGAATGTCTTCTCCTCGCTCAACTGAACTTAATATCTATTCTTTTATATCGTGTAAACTTCCACAAAATATTTTCTCACGATTAATAAACCATGTACAGGTTTATACCCATAAAACCCATCTGCATAACACTGATACTAATACTTATTAACAGAAATTCAATTTGGCTCAAGGAAAAAGTTTATAAACCGCCGACACATTTCCATTATTAGTTGTGTATCAAGGAACAATGGATGCTGTAATAAGGCACTTTTTTGTTGTTTATGCAGTCATATATTCCTGTCTTACTTCACTTATTGTAGAATATACTCTTTTGTACATAATTATGATCCATAGAAGCTTTTGGTGTTGCGACACGATTTATATTGCTATTTTTAAATCCATGAACGTCGTATTATAAATAAAATGGAACACGTATCTGTTGCACGGTAAATTTTAAACAATAATAAAATAAACTTATTATACAATAATTGTGGCTTCAAATATTAAAATAGCATTCCTACGAGGACTACATGCATTTTCATTCTAAGTATGTGTACAAACAACGTTTATTATCATATATTTCCATTTGGCCTAAATATATAGATGATCTGGATGAAACCAATTGATAATTTACCCAATAGGAAGGAATGCATTGTATTTTAACATAAGTAGATGGTGACAAATTTTAACATATATGTCAAAAAATTGCAAATACGAAGGGTTTATGTTTTTGTGCAACTAATTGCAATCTCCGTCGTCTTTTAATTTTCAAATAAATATACGTTTTCAGTATTCAGTTGCACTATTTTCTGTGTATGCCTGAAAAAAATACGTTAATTTTATGGTGCAAAATTTTCCACCTTTTCAGAGGAGTAAATTTCAAAATTATATATCATACAGTGTAGCTTGGAAAATATTAAAGAAGTCGGCATCAAGCCTAGGAGCTTAGAGAGGGTATTAAAGTAACATGGTATTAGAGGAACATACAGCAGGGAAGGACTAGCAACTAGGGAAAATTAAGATTAGTAATAGATTCATTTGCATTTCATTCCCTTCGTCAAAGAGTTAAGGAAATAAAGTGGATGTGGTGACGGTGAGGCTGCCAAGGCAAAGGGACATTTTCTTAATTCTCAATTTCAATTTATACACTTCCCTTTGTATGGGTAGTCTAATAGAAAGAAGAATGGGCTTATAGTGTTAATAGTTATATACAAAGATAGTTCAGTGCAATGGTGATAAGTCCTCTGCTAGTTTAATCATTTATTTGCTTATGCCCATACTACATATAAGTAAGGCACTCTCGTATTCTGATACGCAAACCCTATTATCCTCCCTGTTCCCTCCATATATATTGTATAGTAAATATCTAATGCATATAAATAAGACCACATTGTCGCAGAACAACTGCTCCTTCTCCCTCATTGAAAATTCATTATTAAACTACTCATTAAGACCGCATAATTGAATTTTAATGTGTATCGTTAAATTCACTTTGTTTCCCATTCCATTCTTAAATAACGACTTAGGTATTTAAATGAAAAGAACAGAAGAGCTTACTGCTTAGCTCACTGTTCTATGTAGGGCTCCGTACTAGTATAATAAGTAAAGTATAATCAACTATAGGAGCACATAATATAATGAATCCAAATTTTTAACCCGCCCGTGTAGGCAAGGCGTATATCTCAATGTCTATCCGTTCGTGATCACTGTAACATCTGAACGATACTGCAATATATACAATTGAATGTAAGCTAAATTATAATATGCATTTTTTACTGCCTGTAAGGATGCTTAAGATACGCAAAAGTATACACATTTGGACGGGCTAACTAAGGTGGCTTTGCAGTTTTTCTGTTTTATACAATGCTGTTCTTATAAGTGTAAGACCCTTCATTTTTCCTACCGCCCAGCTTTATCGGATGCTTCTTTTGCGTAATCAATTTCAAATTTCAATGTTACAATGACTGAATAGGGCTTATTTTAACTAAGTCGTAAATAGATAATTATGCCAATGTTTACGTATTGTGGAAATACTTAAGCATCATATAATCATACATTTGCACTAATTACTGATTCACAGGGTATTAATATCACCAACAGGATACTTAGGAATGTGTGTTTTCCTTTCTCTTTCTTGTACAGAATATCATAATCATTATTAATGGCATAAAATTTTTATCGATTTTTAATTATTGGTACAAACTTATACTACATAATATGTTCCTCGTAATGTATTAGATATGTAAACGTTGTAGACTACAAAAAATATCCTCTTACGCACAATACAATATATGCTAACTATCATAAATATTATGCTGTTGCGTTGCCTTTATTCTAATAGTTGGAAATATGCTACATGTATATTAAATATAAGGCAGACATTTGGTGTTACCATTATTTTTCCCTAGAAAGGTGTCCTGAGACGTGAAAATCATTGTCTCACTGTTATTTCCTTTCCTCGACGTTTTCTGAAGTCATATTTAGGGCATTGATAACAACACATTGACATTTTTGAAAGACCGAAGTAAGTTAACACACAAATGAATAGAAGACATTGATTTCTGTACTTTGCGGCAAAAGATGCTCAAAATTAAACAGCTGCTGAGAATTCATAATTGTTAGTTTTGCGTTTAAACAAAGACTCTTTGTGAACTAAACTTTATGTAAATCAGTTAATAATAAATAACTCAAATAACAATTTATCAGTCTAACTGAATTTACGGCAATTTTCAATTGAATTTACTACATACTACATACATACTATGGTAGAAAATCAGCGTATTTTGCATTTTGTTGATATTACTTAATATTTTTCTTGAAAATGTTACTTATGACATGACTTGAAATTTTACTTGAAAATGTTTAACTACTAGGTTCAAATAGAAGTGAGTCTACCATAAATTATTCCATGCATATATTATTTACGTCAACATGTCGTAGGATGTCATATTTGTTGCCTTAAAAATACTATTCATTCTTTTAAATGCAGTGTAGCAAAAATAACTAATAAGAATGAGCATATTCATTCAGAAGTGCCACTCACTGGGCAATAAGCACCGCTGTTCCATGTCAATTTCCTCTTCTAATCTGGAAAAACATTCTTACTTACGATTAGTGCACTCCGGTTTGAAAAGGGTCTTTATCTGACTATTATTATTAAGCATGCACACAAAGTGGGTAACTGTCCTAAACCATAGCGCATTGATTTTATCTCCCAAACGAGGCTTTGTTTTCATATGCATATGAAGGCTCTATGAGGGTTAGCTTTTATCTCTGACAAAATGCATGGAGCCCTGCATGACTGAAACCCAATGATAAACTAAATTAACAATCAAAATTGATAGTCAACAGAGTGAAATACTTATATGTATTGTAGAGTAAAATACATTCTGTTGCAAGGTTTACATAGTTATAGCTATAAGAATGTAATACAATCTGAAACTCTGGTATATTTGTACTGGAGCTACAACATGAAAATTAAGTACTTATCAAGATTAGGTACAGGAATATTATATTAGTAGTCTCCAATATTTATGTAGGTTCATGAGTGCATTCCTTTAATTTAGATGACTCCTAAGCAGATGCATTGTATTCATCATGATTATCATAAGTATGTTGTACTATCTGTATTTATGTAGATATTCCAAGCAGACAGAAATGAATAAACAATATTTTCATATCTTTCAATGGTTATACACAAACAGTAATTATTGATAATTTTTCCTGAGCTAGCTCACTTGTGTGCGCCATATGAATACACATTTTAATTATAATTCACATTTGTAATGGGCTTCGAAGGTCATTAAGCAAAAATATTAATACAAATACTTGAGGGATAATGTAATATTTTTTGTGCGTTTTATGCGAATGCATTGGATGGCAATTGCAATTAGTAGCCAAAAGTTAAGATAAAAATTGTGCATGCAATGTAGTGTCTCAGAAAATGTGTACTACAGTACAGGTAGGTAGTTAATTTTTTCAGGTACATAGATACTGCTGCTGTTGTTATTGGTACTCGTTTTGGATTTTTAAGTGTGCAATAATTATAACACTTTTTAATTGTTTGTTAGCGAATATGTATTCAATTCCAACTACAATAGTTATTATTATGTAAATTCGGTTATACATAGTATGCAGTCGATCCTAATAGCATAATATGTATCACGACCACATAATATCCAGAAAAGAAGCCAGCCCATAAAGAATATATAGAGAAGTGTTTAGGTTAGGAAGCGCATGTGTTGTATACACTGTATTGTACCTATACTACTGCTCTGTAAATTGTAAGTTACGTTCCATAATAATATACAGATAGCTCAATAGGGAAATATTAAGGGAAGACAGCAACGAAACAGTAAGGAGAACTAGTAGAATGAATGGTAACTGAGTATGAGTTTTTTGTGTCCATATATTACATAATATTATATAATATTATACTTTAGAGCTCGGCATTTTGTTCAGTTTAATAAACTAACCGTCTGAACCCGCTAATACGATTACAAAATAATTTGCAGTAATTTTAATTTTAAAAGCCAAACCTGCATTACATGCGGTTGCTATTAGAATCGGTTATGGAAACATGTTCTAATGAAAAATAATTTTTGAATTGTATCAATTGTCAAGCATTATAAATATGTTAAACATTTTTTTATGTAATGTTGAATTTAGAATAATTAGAATATTAGAATAATATTTTTAGCTGTCAACTAGCATTTTCTTAGGAGTCCCTAGAAGCTTTTGCAATGTAATAAAATTCGCAGAGCGGTCCCACAAATATTAATTTCTGCATTAGCGAATGTGGGAAACTTCGAGCTTTTCCTCTTTTTAGAACATTTACTATTTATGCGAAGACCATTTTTGATTTTCCCCGATTTTGAGTGCTTTCCTAATTAAGGAAAACTGTAACTACCCTTACCAGCCAATTAAGTTCAGAACCCGCTGCGGTTTCAATTTGCCATCCTCTGGTAGAGTAAGTACCTAAATGTAGTGCAGTGTAAGTGTAAGATGTACCTAATAGGATTGACTTGCATGTATTGCATTGCATTGCATTGCATTTTGTAAAGAGTAGTAGCCAGGAACATAGTATTATGTAACAACGTGCAGTAGTAAGTAGCAGTATAAGAGCCGTCTGCATTGCAATAGAACAACATGCTCACATACATACAGAAGATACATACGCAAAGTAATGTAAAGAGGAACACACTCGGGATCCTTAAATCCTTAACTGAACAACGCAAACGGAAGAAACTTCGGGATAGTACATAATACACACACATACAATACTACTACATAGATAATATAGTAGAGAATAGAGCTCTAGCTCTACTATGTGAAATGTGAAGAACATAGAATTCCTTCTTATTATTTAGGTGCTGGATCTACAGGAAAGCAAGCAAAGCTAAAGCAAAGGAAGGGAAACAGGCTGGGAACTATAACGCAAGGCAAAGCAGAGGATCTTCAGCCACTGAAGCCAACATCATCACTTTTTCCGTGCCGTCAACATTTCCCTCTCAGTCTTTTTCAAACACTCCGATCCTCAACAACTGCTCTGTCTCTTCTGTCTGTCGGCTTGAATCGTGCCCGTTTCCCATCCTCAAACTCGTTCATACTAAAAGTCACATAGCCTTTCACACTTCCTTCGTCTAATCCAACGACATTCACACAAACACGTATTATTACATTCACTCGCCTAAAGATACGAGTTCCTGATATCCGTCTTCTATTGCCATTGCATCACTATTATCAGATCAGATCAGATCACGTCACAGGTAGGTGTTGATTTCAATTCCTATACATTCTCAATTCTAAACAAGATCTGACATTACATTTATGTACGTCGAGTGAATTTGTAAAACTGTGAGCTAAAGCTAAACGTGTAGTTAAGTACATGTGCTTACAGTAAAAGTTGAAGCCAGTACTTTCTCAATTACAGTAAATTAGTTTACAAGACATCACATCACCAATGTCACCAAAATAAATTACTAGCTTCATATATCATCTTCTTCCTTATTTACTAAAGCTACAGGATACATTTAAAAATAAGTCCTAAATAATTACGTTGACTGAAGTCAGACAGTTCCATATTATTCAACAGTCGTGAAGGGAAACTATTTAATAGAAAGAAGAACAGTAATCAATTTTTATTAACGAACCAGTAAGTACATATTATATTTCGTAGGAAATTACTATCTACTACACTAACTTGGAAGTTGTATGAACTACTGAATGTGAATGTACACCCAGACCAAGGCTACTGATATTACTCTCGATTTCGATTCCATTAGATTTCCATTGTAGTTCCATTGTACTGTACGTGTATTGGAGTTAAGCTACATGCGTTACGTAGCTACTAAAATAAATAAGGGAACTTGAGAAATTATTAGTTTGACTTATAAAAGTTCATCGTGCGTCTTTATTAACTTTTGTTGAGTTGATTTGCTTTTGACTTGGCTGTCCTATTCTTTCTTTATGTGACTTGATTCGTCTTGGTGAAGAAAAAGAGTGAGCGAGCCATCAAATCAACTGAGAACTTACAAGTTATCTGCATTATTACTTTTATACAACTTCTATCATCCAACTATAGACACATGATAGATAGTCGATTCAATTTCGTCTACCTATATTGAATTAAAGTGAATTCAATTGAATTCACAGAGCTAAAGCTAAATTGAACTGAGCTGAACTGAACAGTCTAAGGGAAATAGAGTGAGTGGAGTGAGTGAGCTAGAACTCACAGATTCGAATGAATAACAAATACTCTCCCTCGTAAACAAGTTATACTATTTACTTCTACCGAACAAACTTCTGGTTACAGAAAAATACTATTTGCAAATATAAATACAGTCCGGTCTTCTTCAATTCAATACACAGCATTTACCTAACTATCTACGCTCTACAGTCTCAAGTCTCAATCGACAGAAAATAAATACCTGCTCTGCTCTGCCTGGTAAGCATCAATATAATATTATTATGTCTCTGTTTTGTGTACTCGCTGTAAACTAATACCATGTATAGATATCATGCTTCACTTTTACCTTACATCCTAGTATATTTCTAGTTTTCTTTTCTATTACATAGCACGCAAGTTAGATTCGTAGATAAATATGTACTACTGTGCACGTTAAGCATGCAATTAAGTCAAGTTAAGATCATTTACCTATGAAATGTAAACATGATAAACATTCTAACATTCCACTAACCAATTGTTTGCATTATAATATAATATTATTTTTATTGTGTAACTTGTTATTGCTAAAATGACTGTGTATTGGTATTGGTACCCTAAACATGAACGTACATAATATGTGACGGTATTCTGTAATTCTATGTCGCGTTTATTGCATAATATTAACAGGGTATTTGCCTTTAAAATATGTTTAATAGGTGATCCTTCTCAACGAGTAGCAAAATAATATTTTAATAATTGTTATGTAACTATGTATGTATGTATGTAAAATACATGTCTATACGGAAATGACTATTTCTCATTTATGCTGAAAGCTTTACAATATAATAGTAGCATACATTCTTTTGCCAATTATTTGAATGCAATTATAAATTGTTGAATGCATGAATTATTTTCTTTTATTGTAACGGGAAGGTTAAAATTGAAACCAGCATTTGAATTCGTAGATAGCGAACAACTGAGTAATGACTCATTTATATAGAGTAGCAACGACGTAGTAGATATATTAATAAATATTCTAGTATATCTCGTATAAATAATTGACAAGTTGGAAACACTTTATAATTAGATAGTTGTCCTCCATTACTTATTATACAGTTTTGTCTACTTTTAGCACGGCCATGTCCATAAATTATTCATTAACGGTTTAGTTAATAAATAAACATTTTAACATGTAGTATGTAATGTAAATACTTTCTGGTGTAATTAAAGATACCGAGATGGAAATTATTTTGATGATTGGTTAAAAGTTTGCAATGGAAGTTGTAGAGAATTCAATTAAGTTCGACCTCGACTCCACTGATTTATTCTTAAATTGTTAGTAAAATAGAAAGGATGGTGATCTGCTAACGAAATTTAATGATTAATGATTTACGTAGGAGCAGGAGCATGGATGCTCTAATGGTAAAATAAACTCAAAGAGATGTTTGTTTATTTGTATCTCATCCATTTCATTATATCTATAGCTAACTAGCTGTACATTGTATTATAAAGGAAGGCTTGAACCATATTATCATATTATATTGTTTTGGTGTACCATAGTTATACTTAAATCAGTAGCATAAGCTCACCACAGGACGGCACCTAAAGGATTGCTATTGCTACGTACAAATATACACCAAGCAAGACAAGGCAAGGCCCAGCCACAGATTCTGAGTTGATCTCTTTCTTTGTTATTCTTTTCCTTGAAAGAAGCAAACATTTCACCGAGAGTTGAGTGAGAATCTAGTTTTCTATTAAAACTTAACGAACTCCTCCATAAGAACTTTTTTTAGAAACTTCGTTCATAATAAGCAAAGTACGGTAGAAAGAGAGATTCGACTGCATCTTCAAAAACTCTTGAGTTGATTGACTGGTTCAGTTAAGACTGGAGGAGGAGACAACGATAGATAAGATAGTCTTCTCTGAATAGTTTCCCTATAATATTTGCTACATCATATTACTTACGGTATTATACTTTTTGAAATACCTGTACTACCTACTTCTTTTTACTTACTACAACTCTCATTTTGATGCGGACACAAATAATTATGAAAGATACTTTCACCAATTCTTCTTTAACCTCCGTGTGAGTTCGCATAATACAGTAAATTATTCGCAACAGAATACTAGGGAAGCAATCTGTTGTCTTGATCTCATCTCATTATTACATCTTTCTCTCTTCACTTCAGGTCGTCGACTCCTCCTCGTTCTCGCCCAACACCGATTTATTCTTGATTGTAACAGCTCAACAGAACGCTAACAGCCACCAAAGTTTATTACAACAAAGGCATAATCTCAAAATATTAGCTTAATACATTTACTTAATTTTTGCACGTTATAATGAAGTTCAGCATCTTAAATATATTAGCAGTGCTAATATATTTAGTGCTACCACCATAGTGCTTTACTGTATATGTTTTATAGAAATTCGCAACGTTAATTATTATTATGAATAAGAACACTGGAATGGCAATGTTACAAATTAATTATCTCTCTCAATTTAAATACTTTCCTCTTTGGTGACTTCTATATGAGAAATCAGTTATAATTTGTTAACTGGATAGAAAATAATTTACAGGAGAAGGCAAAAGTGGGGAAGCATTGAAATTGCCGAGGTTTCCATTTTAGATGCTCATGAGAATCTTTATCAGGATGCAGAATTCAAGTTTTGGAACCATACGTATGAGTATTGTACCTTCATATTCTACATATTTCTATATATGGCACCATATTTCCGTATAGTTTTGTTTCTACATAGGAAAAATCTCCTACAGTAACGTAAACGTAGCTACTTGTTATAAACAGGAGGATGTCATATCATAGCCATGCCATAGCGTACAGTATAGTCGATCTAAATATTATGAGTGTTCGGGTTCAGGACAAGGTAATGTAAGTTTCTACACTGTAGCATGACGTAGGTATGTAGGTAGAGTAGGAGTAGATAGTAGGTAGTTACTTTCTTACAGGAAAATGAATTCAAAGGATAAACTTGTAACAAGAGACTGAAATTCATTTTCTTTTTGCGTATTATTACTCCGCCGGGTAATAAAGCCCAGTAATAGGGTATTTACCTTTGCCGTTTGTAGTCAGAGAATGGACGACACCACAATTCATGTGACAACATGTGGAAATGCCATAGCTAGCCTAAACATACCTACCTACCTAACATAAAGTTCAACTCAACAAACATCAATGCAATGAATAGGCCAAGTGTCATTCGTGACAATTTTTGGAAAAGGGGAGAGACTGGGCATTAAATCCCTTACTTTCATAATATCCTATCCTTTCCATTTTATCATCCAATACAAAATACTGTAGTGATGCAGATACAACACTTAAAATATCCAAAAAAAATTATTTGAGTCATTCTACAGATATTTTATTAATTAATAATTAAGTCCTACATATTATGCCACTATATACAGCACATCAATATATATTCATTTTGACATATTAAATGGAATGTCCCTGTATACCAATAAAAACGCCTTTGATGTATTTTGTAATTTGATTTTGCAACTTTTTTACATTTCATTGCTTGATGTCTTGAAGATAGTTTCTTGTCAATGTTGTCAATTTTTATAAATAGTCTGAAAATTATATTATAGTTTGTTAGCCTTACTATGTGTATGCCTATATAGGTTACTGGTGTATGGCATAACCGTTTCTAGACATTTTTTAACATTTTTATGATATTTGTGTTGTAATGTTTCCATGCAGATATGCACTAAATTAGAGTTCAGGGTCTGCAATCAAATAATGCACACAATAGAGTCACTGATTGCTTCATTTGGCTTTTGTATTTGTATTTAGCTAGCTGACACAGACTAGGTGGATGCTGTTAGTTAATCCGATTCTATTGAATTCATTATTGTCAGCAAGTAAACGAGTCAGTTGAAAAGAGACGCTGAGCCGAATACTTTAATGAGTTTTGATAGGGAATCCATGAGTCGGTTTTGCTCATGTGTTGTGTGTAACGTGTGATGTGGTCTATATGTATATTTATTTACTGTGTAATTTGTGTACTACAGTACAATTCAATTGAATCTTAGTTATTTACGGTCGTAAGGTAGTCGGGTAGGCTACCAAGTATCTTATGCGTGTACTATACGAGCATACGTGCATTCTAATACCTACAAACGATGACAATGATGTAAGAATGTTTGTGCTGAGCTACATTACATTATACGCTGTATTAGCCCCACCACTGCACTGCACTGCATTGAACTTCATTCATCACATTCAGTGATTTTCTGTTTTTTTTCCTGAAGGAGACAGCAATTAAGCTTTGAGAATCCATTGGGATTTGAAGCGGTTGTGTTAGTTTTAGAAGATTTAAATGTCCACATTATAGTAATAATCTTAATGTTGCGTTGTTATTTCAGATATTATAGAAATACAGAAACTATAGCAGATTAATGTCTGCAAAATATTTCCCGTGCTTGGATCTCTAACGAAGGTGCGCCATGGCCAGCGTTTGGGAGAGCTTTGGGGCAATATCTGTACTTGTTAAATTACATAAGAAATTAATTGTCACATGCTTGGGCCTTTCTTGTTTCGTGCGTGAGAGTTTTGGAATTAAAGAATGGGTTCAGAAAAGACGTGGCTACTATCAGACGAAGTGATTGTCGATTGTAGGCTGAGAGTGTTCAGCAATTGAATAGGACGCTGACATGTTTCTCCTATAGAAAGAATGACATCGGCAACACCTATGCAAGTAGGTACGTATTAGGTATTTATACGTGGTGTGTTGCTGTGTGTTAACTATGTTATTCGTGTGCAAAAGAGGCTGAACATTAGGACAGATTGTGAATGGAGAGCCTGATGAGCTCTGATTAGGACCCATTCTTCGCAGTCTAGTGATATTATACAAGAATCAACTGAATGAGTGAGGGATTGCTCCCAGGCAAAATAAAATGGAACCGTCTCTTGGTATAGTAATCCCATTTTCCCAGTGGCAGTCAGCAAGAGATACACTTGAAGTACGGGTGCTTGATGAATTACTACCTATCTGTAGTATAACTGGATATTGAAACATTAAATTACCATTTTCAATCCAAAATGTAATTTTTTTCGCAACATCGTTTTTGAACTGAATACAACTTGATTACAAAAATCAAACATTTTATTTATATGCTAATTTTAATGAGCATTTGACAATATTAAAAAATGATTAATAAATTAAAACTTCCCAATTTGCAACTACTTAAATTTTATAGTCACCGTATTACAATAGAACGTCCACTTTTATTGTACATTGCTGGCTAAAAGTTGTATTGTATTGTATTTTAGAAACTTTCCTAGAAATCAAAATTATTTTGGTATATAGGTAGGTACCTATTATAAAAAATCATTGAAACATTTTCATTAAACTGTAGGCCCTTTTCTCTGTCATTGAAAATATGTAACATATGTTTTCAGTCTTAGCTATTTTTCGTCTTACCATCGATATGATATGTTTAGATACATATACCATAATATGTAAAACCCCAATGAGACCTCTTTTAATTCAAAGTGTTGAAGGGAAGGTTAGGGAATGTATCTGTATTTGAAATGGAATGAAATTATGGTGCGTAGTCTTGTAGACTGAAAATTAAAAAGAAATTGAAAGTGCATGGCTCTGGTTATGGAGCAGAGAGTCTCAGGCTATTAGAAAGCACTGGCATCGTATATACTCTATATACTATAAATATTTCTACTAGGTACCTACCATAAGTATGGTGATATGTTTTGCTGTGTGTAGAAATGTGTCCAAGTCATTTGTGGCAGCCGACAGGACATGAAAATCCTTAGCCATACAACCAATTTCCTTTTGACACACACTGGGTGGAAAATTAATTTTTTAAAGAGCGTAGCGCATTGAGGACGAGAGGGACCTATCGTGGAAATTAGTTTTATAGATCCATACGAGGCAGAGCAGATTATTAAAGCTAAATCGAATAGCTCGGCTCGTTCATTCTTATGGAGACTCTCCTCGCTTGCTCGCCGAAGAAGATTTTCCTTCTTCCTGCTCGCCTTACTTGCCTGCCCTGTCTATCTTTCCCGGTTCAATTTCTTTCTGTCTTCCGCGGACGATGTGTGGGATACGTAGGCAAGGCGAGGAACGACCCAAACGATGAACATCATATTACAGAGGTTCGTTGTCTATGTATCTAGTATATATTCCTATACAGATATATAACATAACATAGCATAGCAAATTTCTAGACTCAGATCACCCAAATACATATAAGAATATGAAGAAAGGCAGCAACCAAGTCTTCTTCAGTCAACTATTTTTTCTTGTCTTGCTTTGACTTGACTTGAAATAGCACATCTCTTATTAGCCTGTTCCAGAAAGATGTCCCGGCGTGTAGATTTAATGTATATATAGGAACGAAACGACTAAATGACTTGAATGCAAATTCTAACACACGTACGCACGTACATTTATATATGCGTGCTTTCATATTTTTCAATTGTAAGAAATAGAATGGTTTCGTGTCCAGCTAGTCCTCTTGCCACCAGTTTAATTTACCGTACTCTAAAAATAGAATCATTTATACACATATTATGCAGTAATGCAACATAACGTGCAATCTGCAAAACACTGGTACAGTGTGCAAAATATACTATTAATTTATCGAAGAGTATAGTTATATAGAAAACAAAAATTGAAGTCGGTTAAATGGTAAATTTAGTAATTTATTTTGTACAAATGCTTTCATAAAATACACTGATTTATCCATAATCCGTTTAATCATACAGAAAAATTGATTAACTATATTATAGCTTTGGACTTTGGACCTAAGCGCTGTGTTTTAGAATGCTTAAGTTGAGTGGAGGCTGCATTCATAAAATGGGGAGATGTGGATTGTGAATTCCTGGGTTTTCTTATCTCTCTAGAAGTAATTTACGTGCTATATACTTACACACACGCCAAGATCCGATGTGTTAACTTAAGCGTTAAATTCCTATCAGACACTATCTGGGAAAGGTGCTCTGTTTACGAAACTAACCATCCTTTCCCAATTTGGTTTCCGATTCGGGTTTCGCACTCATCTTCCTCCAGTCGGGTTCCACTAGGTACTCGCGATAGTGACGACCGACTGATAGCAAGTTTTTCTGCGAGTTTGTTATTTTAGTTTGACTCTATCCCTTTCATTGGCTTCTATTATTACTATTACTATGATGTGCAGCAAAGTATATCTGAAGATAATGATGATATACCCAGCTATACATAATATATAATGTATCTGAAAACCACAGCAGAATAAAATCTGTGTTGGCAGTAGAAATCGTTTGTTCCTTTAGCGCTGTAGTATCGGCTGTGATGCAATGCACTACAAACCCTCATTTTCCTGCTAGGAATGGATAATAGAGAGATAAACTTGTTTTATGATGAATTTAATGACCGTTCTAGAAGGAACCTTAATTGGCTAAAGAACCAGATTATGCAAATTGTTTATTATCTGCTATTCATGTCTGTACGCTGCCAGGAAAGAAACACGTAGGAAATAATGAGCTTTCTCGTTTTCAGTTCCCTCCCTTTCAAAAGTATATATTTAGTCAATATGTTGGGTTAGGAGTAAATCTACTTATAATAACATAATGAGCCTCGCATAAAATCTCTCTCTACTGATCTACGATTTGGTGCTATTTTATACTACAGGAGAATAGACGGTCATGATTAACTTCTCAGTCATGTACTGTCAGTATTATCAAAAGCCTTCATTATTCTGGATTCTGGATTCACCAGCCAGCCTCTCATCCAGCGTCTAGCAATAAAATACCGTATTTATTCACATCACAATAGTTTTGCTGATTAAGGATAAGTATTTGATTATCTGAGGCCAATTCTAAATTGCAAAATGGAATGTTGTAGACATGTCATGGCTCTATGCAAACACATAATATATTTTGGGAAGTAGTAATTAATTTGTAAGTAGATCCTTCTAGAAACGTTATCATTGGCTTTATGAACTACATTTCAATAAAAGTTCACCCTTTTTGTCTATAGGTATATCAGTTAAATATTTAAATTGGTAGGGACATGCTTATTATACTCTCTTAAAAGACCCAAGGTAGTCAATGAATCTGACAAGAATTTCAATTTTATTGTGTCATTTAGCTAAATTTTTATTTATAAAGCTAATCTAAGCTTGAAGGACTCTCCTATACATTAAATGAAAATATCTAATAAAAATAATCCGGTTAAGGTTTGGTACAGGTTGGCTGCATAATCAACTCAGGGTGGGTTCCTCTGGTTATAATATCGTGCTACCATTTAGATTACATTTATCTTTGTAATATGTAGATTTAGCTGTGGGGCAATATTGTGACAATTTGTGACACTGAATTTGCTGCCAATATATTTGCTTTGTATCTGATAATAGAACATAAAAATTTATATCACTTAGGTATAGAAAGAGACACTTAAGTAAGAATGTCGCATTTATGTGCTCTCGTAGAGTTGCCGGTTGGCACAAATGTTCCTCGAAGCAAGTTAAGCCAGAAGTAGAAAAAACTGAAAGAGCATTTTATTCTTTCTATTACAAAGCTAATGTGATGTAAAGTAAGTCTTATATCCTCTAGCAGTAATAGAAATAAAAAAAGGGGAAAATAGAATTGGCCCTAGATAAGTACGCTTTTGGATTAAAGCTAAAATGCGGCACAAAATGACGCATTGGCACTAATCAGGGGTATACTGAAGATTTTTAAAAGGATGAATTAGCAATAGTCACTATAATATACGAATGACGTGGTCAGTAGTGGCAGAGATGTTTTCTCCATAGACTATCTCTGCCCCCACAAATACATGCATGAATACATAGCAATAGTCAGTAGAAATGTATTTGTAATACAATTAGAATTAATAATATCAACTAATACCAATAATAAGCAAACAAACATTTGTACACGTGAACAAGGTAAGCAAACGCAAACCAAAGATAAGAAAAGGTCTTTCTTATGCAAATGCAAATATTATATGTGCAAACACATACTTGGATGTGCCGAGATGAAAATGGAAAGTGTGATACCGAAGACAGTAAAAGATGCCCTCATCGGGGATAAATTGAAAAGGGGACGCCTTCAACGAATAAAATCTGCTTTGGAAAAATAGCCAACATGCGGATACGATTATTTATGATGCAACACGACCAACTTAACTATTATCTTATATCATGACTAACTTATATGTGACTAATTAACTTAATCATTTAAAGCTCTTTCGCTAATTCTAGTTCTATTTTATTCTTTACTTAAATCCACTTTATGCAAAAATAAAGCTTAAGGTCTAAAGCTACCAAACCTACTTATCTAGGGCCGATTAATCTGCACCCATAAAAAAATAGGGGAAGAATACTAGTTACTAAAGTATCAAATAGAGTTGCCATAAATACTATATGCAGTTGTTAAAGCTCTTAGCTCCTTACAATGTATTTCTGCTCGTCCCATCATGCATGTGTGCAAACATGTGTACAGCGATTAATTATTATTCGTGGGAGCATGCAAGCAGCTAGACAAAGTAGAAAGGTTCAACTAGGAGGGTGACATTATAGCTAATGGCTTTATAATTTTTTCCATCTAAGGAGCATCCATTTATACATTAATGTGATATAAGAGCAAGTGGAATTAGAGTAGAGTACTAGAGGTGGATTACTTTATAAAATTGAACCGCAATCCGCACTTACGAGTTAAACAATACAGAACTTATAGCAAATATATTTTTTAAAAACTATTCAAACAATCGTTTTAACCCTGTACGATTTCAATGTAACCTTTATTGGTATTTTTTTAAAAGCTAAACTGAATGCAAAATTAAATTTCCAATAATATCAAATTAAAGTATTACACTGAAAATACTTCCTAAATCGGTGTACAATTGTTTTGTAATTTCCACAAACTCATTGTACTTTGACAATTGAATCGTTCTGAGATGCTAAATAAAGGTCGAGCAACAGTTCTCGTCTCTAGCATACCTAAGGAAGAATATGTATATGCAGAGATGAAGTTTTTTACTTTAGTACACAGCAGATTGCCATTCTAAACCAAATACTATCGTAGTAAAGAAAATGAGTAGTAAATTTAAAAAATATTGTGATTTAGTTTTTTAAAAGTACTTTAAGTAGACTGATTCAGACCGCTATAAAAAATTTAAGCAGAATTGATTCCTACTAACATATTGCAAATCATAATACATCACTAGCACAATAATAAATTTAATTACTTAGAATGACACTTATTGCTCATTCAATTGTAAGAATAACATTCCTATGCTAACAATTCTTCAGGACAATGGTAGCAAACATAAGTAATTTGTGTATCGAGAGTATTGTATGATTATTATAAGTAGATACTATACCTATAGATAGTAGATGGATTTATTTTGAACATTCGGTAAATTTAGCCCTTTATTCACTAATGCACACATATTTGCATCTGAGCGAGTAGAATGAGGAAATGTATTCTAAATATAGAAGTATTACTATTCCCTTTTGCAGGAAAGTCTAACTACGTCGTCTCTGAGATAATGAACGCATGCAATATTAATAGGAAAGAATTAATGAGCTCTCATATGGCGATCTAAATTGGCCCTTGTGACGACTTAAATAAAGTTCTCTGGTGAAGGGAAATGATGAAAACATTAAAGTTTTACAAGTTTCCATTTCTCTGACTCGGCTGTTACTCTCTAATCGCCTTCCCAGCTTCAGTCTCAGTCTATTCTACCTACTAGCTCATTCAATTCTACTGCAAATTTGTTTTAGGGAAAGGAAAATCATACACTTACTCCACAAAGGATGCAATGCCTATTTAATGTAACAATGTGTATAAGCGGAATAGCAAATAAGTATAGTTAAGGTAAAACTCAAATGTAATTTCCATACAACTGCAGCTGTACATCCAATTATTTATTACATGCTCTAAGTATGGAATGAAATGTTACGTTTGTATGTTATGTAAATATAGATAACGGATACATTACTATAAATACACTTACATGTGAACAATAAAGGACAAACGTTCTCGCATTGATCAGACATTTACTATTACATTCTTAACACTCATACACTAAACAGAAATTCTTAAAAGGAATGGCAATCACAATGCACAATATACCTACTATAAAAATGGAAATAAGATGGGTCCTTCGGCAGTGAAAACTATATAATTAAAGTTATAAGAAAAATAAATAATTAGAAACATACCTACACCAAAATAACATATGATTTGAATATCTCGAAGGCACTTTTTTGTTACAATTGCTTCTTTATACAAAATTAAGGAGAAACAATTTTAGCTTTGGGTTCACGTGAGAAATTGGCAAAATTTAACACAATAAATTAATTAGATATAGCATTATGTATACAAAGTATTCATTTATTTCTACTCTGATTTCCCTATTCTATTTTATTTTCATTCAGCTCATTGTCATGCAATCGGCGTATTCTATGAAACAATATTGTAAACCATGCTTCAATTCAACGCAATGGTGTAATTAATAGCAGTGTCTGTACATACGAAACTAGAGAAAAGTCTTGACTTGTGTTGATGTCCACAATCAGAAGTATAAGTCTTGCTTTTGGATAAGATTCACCTTTTTGTTAGTTTTAGTGTTTACTAATGTTATTAAGTAATAGTAGTTGTACCGGTAGCTAAGCTACTATGATAATATATAGAGCAACGAAGGAAGTATTGCATTGATATATGTAATAAAAGAAATGAAAAGAGAATGCCATTGGCAAAGGAAAGGAGAAGTAAGCAAAATGCTGGCGAAATACATTGTATTTGTTGGAATTGTGCTGATGGTAATCCCAGAGCTACTCTCCTCCTGGTCTCAACTCTCATCTCATTTCATCTCAAGGCAAGACACACTCAGCAAGGCACTCCAATTCAATGCAATAATACAATGCACTTCTCTTATACTACTGTATGCACTATAGTAGTACTACCTACTTACTAAACTAACATTTCGTTATTCCAACTTCCAACAACTTCATTACTCTACTTATTTACTCCCATTACGTTATATTATGACGAATACAGTATAGTAATTGTATATGTACTATTATAGCAAAGAATAGAAGCGCCTACACTTATATCTGTACATATGTAGTATGTTATTCATATCTTATTGCACTTTTTATTTCAGTTCTCATATATACTCAGACATAAAATGTAAATGTGATTAGACAGTTTCTCTAGCAAATCTATTAGCAAATTTCTCCTGTTAATTATACTGTACAGATTACTTGGGTAAGTATTTTATTAAACACAGTAAAAATATGATAGTTATTAATATCGAAAGATATCCAAATTAGGTAGGTACAAATATTTGCAGGCGCTGGAACAATTTAAAGGTGTCTATGTTACTCTTAAATATACATTCATTTATTGAATGAGATTATAATTTTATTAACCAAATTGTGCTTGGCACAAGAAAATTGGTCATATCATATATCAACAGGGAAAAGTAGTAGTTTTATGCGGGAGAATACAGTCAATCTTTTGTTACTTCAGTTTCACTCTAAAAAAGTAAAAGTATGTTGATAAGTAAGAGCAACTGGAGGATGTTGGAAATATGAATGGAGGAGCAATGTAACGTAGTTATGTACATAATAATATAAGATTAGTAGCTTTGAAGGAATTTCTTCTTGCACATGTATAGATTGTAATTGTACATACTAACTTTAGCTACTACTACTACTCTGTATACTATAAGGGGAAGAGTGTAATCCAATCCTACCAGAAAGGAACTACTTAAAGTTCAACATCATATAATATAGTAGGGCGCACTCACTCTTCTTGCTTTCCTTGCCTGCCTGCCACTGCCGCCCTTCCATAAATTACTACGTGCCACTTTTTAATGGAATTGCCAAAAATCATATCCAAATCGACGTCACGACGACTCGGACTCAACTTTAGACTTTATGTAGCTCATGCAGTTTTCCCTTCCTCTCCTCTCTTATTGTTAGTTCAGTTCAGTTCAGTTGATTTGGCTTGACTTGAGTCATATGGAGTCGTGGCCAGGACACGCTTTGAGATTGCTTTCCTTTCTACAGCTCCTTCCAGCTCACTCCCAATCACTTCTACTACAAACTTCAGCTTAAATATAATATTCTCCCAGTACACACATACTATTCATTTTGTACTTATGTCGTAGGCATTACGGGCGATCACGCCAATTGACCAATTGGCCTAGGCAATAAGATGGATCTCGTCATCTCGTACCGGAGCGGAGAGTGTCTTGTACTCTTAAATACTCAAATTGTTGGATGAGTATTATTCATAAAGTAATTAATAGCACCATAGCCGTTGCAAAAAAATATATGAATCTATCTTGTAAGTCGACTACATTCTAAGGAGTGTCAAATAAGCATATTATTTTTACCAAAAAACCATAATATTTAATTACCTTCGCTAGTTAATAGACTTTATTTATTTTATAGCAGATAATATTGCTTAGAAGGTGTTTGATGCATAAAATGCAGTGCGTATGAGGTAGAATAAGAGTTCAGGACACTTTAGAAAAGTAGGATCCCCCTTGCGGCCTGATCCCTCTTATTGCCTACGACGCATGTACATAGTCACCCATACCAGGGCCAGGGACACACGGACATAAACTAAGAAATAGTAGAGTAGATATTGTGTACTAGCAGAGCCTAACTTCGGTGTCTAGGCCCTGAAAATTTTGCTAAATCCCGGCCCCAAGTCCAATAATGTGCTATGGTATATTTAGCAACGCATAAATATATAGACATCATATACTTCTTTATATATCAATGATTCTACATGAATTTCAATGTTTGGGCAGTATAACCCGGATTTTTTGAAGATGCTGAAAATATTGAAACAACAATGATCTCGCGTAGCGCAAAAATTTTCATATTTTATAACCGATACACCTACCTTACCCATTTAGTTTATCAATTCAGGACTGTTTCCTCCAAAAATATAATGAATGTGACTGACTAAGGGTCATTTCATCTATTACATCATTCCAATTTTAATAAACTCTCCCTGAAATTTATTTTGGGAAATATGAAACTATTCATTAACTTTGTTTCTTTAAAGGATATTTTGATTTTGCAAGGCAAAAAAAATATTTTCTGTTTGGAATCCCGGCCCCCTTGTGCCCCAGCCCTGAAAATTGTTTTCACCTCCTTTCATCCTCCTTACGGTGCTGTAGTGGATTGGATTGCATTTTGGCGGAGAAAGTAAACGTGTTCCTTTCCATTTAATGCTATTATGCTATGCTTATGTATGTACGTATGTATGTATATATTTACATCCTGATGTTCTATCTTATATAATTAATTAATGCTACCTTCATTTATTATACTACAAATACGTTTGTTCTTTTCCTGTTAAATGATTAATAATATTAAAATATTGTGTCGATATTTATAAATGAATAACAATTTATTTTTACAGTAGCGTGGTATGCGACTAATTGCTAAATTGACATTTAGTAAATGGAAAATACAGAGGCGGTGAATAATAGTAATGTTAATATTGTGGGGTGTTTCACTATATGCATTCATACACAATCAATTCATTAAGAGAATTATACCAAATGATTTACTGTTGATGTTGAAGCATGTTCTCTTGGTAAATATCAACGAAAGTTCAAGCCAAGCTTAAAGCGCACTTCTGGTGAAAGTTCCCGAATAAAAAGAGTCCCATAGACATATAAATACTTGGGTGTACTACTATCCCACTATTACCACTTAAATCAGTTCAGTGTTCAGTGAGTCGGGCCTGTGTTCCGTTTATTCTAGTTTTTGTTAGGATGAGTTAGTTAGCTTTGTGCGAACAGGAGCGTATCTAAAGCTTCTCCATTGACTCCAAATACACAGGAAATGAGTTTGAGCTAATTAAACGAACATTGAGCCAGAGTTGACATCGGGGGTTCTCTCGCCAGCGTTAAATTCCCAATTAAATCTCCCCCTAATTTCTCTCTTTCACTCTAATAAAGGCTTTGTCCAGGTATAATTAGACTTAACGAATTCGCCGCGTCAAATGTTTTAATGGCTCCACTCTCTAATACTTCGTTTACCTATACTTGTTCTCAACTAATGATGGGATGCTCCATAAACTACTGATATGCATACAAAGTATTACTGCAAAGTGCAAAGCATAGTTCCATCGACATATAATTATTTTGTCTAGAGAGTATAGATGTAAAACCTTTAAATTGCATAGACTGATCTCATTCGTACACATCACATAAGTAAATGGACTCTCAGATTACAAGACCTTTACTTTTATAGATAAGTAGAATTTAGCTTTCCTCGCACTATGTAATAATGTTGTCCCGTGTAATATACAGTGTCCTGTTCTTCTAAAAGGTATCCATATGTATTCTATGCATATTGTATAAAGTTCAATTTGCATTAGTTCCTCCAATTCAGTTTGAATGCTACATATGTACTATATATATATATATATATATATTTGTTGCAGCTTGTATTGGAACTCCGTTTGGATTAAACAGTACAGTTCTATAGTACGGATTGAAACAAGCGAACAATCTCCAGTACGGACCAATCTAGCCTAGTATGGATCGAAACGTACTAGTGTGGTATAATACAAACTAGGTTATGATCCTTACTGGCCGATACGTACTAATTGGTTTTTTTTAGATTTTAAGTGAAATGTTCACGGTATTCATTATTTGAAAAGCGCTTATATTTAATGGCACCATATAAAAACTTACTTTGCCATAATTTTTTAGACTTATTTTACCATAACTTAATTCATTTACCAAAAAAAAATACCAAAAACCATAAAAATGGGAATCGGCCATATAAAAACTTATTTACCATAAGTTTAAGCAAAAATACCTAATGAAAAACTATGTTGACCATAATTTTGCGATGGTTTTACTACTAAAATTATGGTCAAAAAAGTTTTTCATTAGGTATTTTTGCTTAAACTTATGGTAAATAAGTTTTTATATGGTCGATTTCCATTTTTAGGGTTTTTGGATATTGTTTTGGTAAATGAATTAAGTTATGGTAAAATAAGTCTAAAAAATTAGGGCAAAGTAAGTTTTTATATGGTGCCATTAAATATAAGCCTTTGAAAAGTAACATATATTTGCGATCCGTAGGGCGGTTTAATCCAAACGGAGTTTCAATACAAACTGCAGCATATATACTACATTACATGCATATCCTACCATTTGATATTTCCTTTATGCTAGCTTTCCTCTTCAATACTTACCTACTGTAGTATACATACTACTTAAATAATCTTCGTGCTTGGTTCTCGCCGCCTTTAATCATCATCTTGGTGCTAAGCTTTTCACATAGTTAAATAAATTACTCATACAACCCGTAGCCGTACACACACATTCACAATGCATTAATGTCCCCTAAAAATTATTTGGCATATGAAAGCTATTTGTCCCCTAATGAATAATAAATATGTCATTACCTACTTAAAATTATATTTACTCACACATTCTGTTTACTAGTCTAATTATATATCTGTACTAATTTTATTTTAATGTCTCAGTATGATTGTGTAAATGTTTTTGTGGTATGGCTTTGTTTATTGCTAAACAATGGAGATGGTTACTTACTATATACAACTGTCTTGGCATATTACTTTTTAACGCTTTCAGAGTCAGAGACACAATTTAGTTTTGCATAAACCACCGTGAAGTTATTCCATATTGTTTGTTAGTCGTTTACTCGTACAGGCGAAGAATAGTACCATGCATTGAAATGGTGGTTTGAAGGTTGATTTTGTTTTTAATATAAACAGCAAATAAACCAAGTTGCTTGCATGCATAATGTATTGTGTCTTTCTAGTTCATTGTTCGCATAGTTTAATACCTACACTATTTTAGAATTCAACATTTCATATATTTTGGCCTTATTGTACGGCATAACTTCATATTATGTTTTCACTTACCGTAAACGAACAATTGACGAATACCATTTGCAAATGGATGTTAAATCGTATATCCTCAGTTTGTGCGTCATCTTAATAAAAATTTATGGGGAAGATATTCAAGACGAATCAGCATGATTAAATTACTATGTGTGTGGTCTCGTTACGCCATAAAATGAGTAAATGATTTTGGTAATGACTGCAAGTTTAATATTAATATTTCAATTGATATTTGCACGCTGAAATAGGAGTAGTTCATTTATTTCTAATTATTTCTGTAATGTGAGAATGATTGCTCCACAAAACGGATATTTTCTCTGAAACTGTGTTGTCCCTATTTCATATAAGTATACAACTAGTTACTAGTAGTATGCATTTAACAGACATACCATATAAACCTACAACCCATTAGGATACTTATTAGTATACTTTAATATTTACATAGTAGCGGGGTAGTAAATATAGTAAACAGAGTAAATGCCTATCAATCCATCTCCTCTATTTATTTTGTATAGCAAAGCAAAGTGGATTGGTTTTTGATGTCACACAAGAAGACAAGTAAAAGGAGTTTGTCTAACAAGCAAAGCATGCCATGAAGGCTGACATTGAATTTTCTCTTAGAAGAAGTGCTCTGTAGCTGAGCAAAGGAAGGACTATGACTGTTCTCCCTACTTAGGTTAGTTAAGGCAGGACGTAACAGGAAAATTACATTTCCCCTGCATATGATGGAGAAAAATGTTCATCGGGTTTACTTAACTATCACACAATGACACAATCCATTTTAATATACCTAAGTAGTTTAGTCCTTGTGCAGTGAGTATGGCATTGATGTTCATTTACTTTTGGTTTCTGTGCTGAGAGAGTGAATGGAACTAGCTGGCTCCGCTTTTTACAATTAACTGACTTGACTTCCTTGGGCTACGCTTTAACGCTTTCAATATATTTTATAGTAGAGGATGTTATATGCGCTATGTAATCTGTAATGTAGTTTGCAAATGGTAAACACTAAGCATTGCATTACAATAGAGCGCTTGAGGCTACCTACTCAATTCTTCCTAATTGAATTGGCGTGATGTACATTTTCTCATTATCCCGTCTACCTTTTGGCATGGAGTGACTAACTCATTTTCACATAAATAAAACGCAAAACCCATTATGTACTGCCATTAAAGAAGGAAAATGTAAATGAATAGAAATAAAATTGTAAATAGTATTACCTACTAAACAACCACGAGACTCCACTTGTGAATTTTATAATTAACGTTTGCCTTCCCGTGAATCTAAATTCAGTGCCTATAAATATAACTCTAAAAGTCGGATGTATTGATAGTAGCTACTCAAATTCATACAGTAAATTCTTTAATACAGATAAATGCAACCAACTAAAAAAGATCCAAAGGAAAAAGATTCAAAAGAAAAAGATCCAAGGGGAAAAGATTGTGAAGGGGAAAAAATCCCAAGGGTAAAAGAAGGGTCACACTATTTTCCTCATTTCTTTCCGTTTGTAGTGTAATTATAAGAATTATGAGAAAATCCTGCAGAATAAAATTAGAAAATAAAATGTGCCGAAAACATTTTTTGAATGTACATCATCCTACTCCTACCATTTTCACAAACACTGACAAAATTCCACCTGTTGTATTTGAGCCTTTACGGCATTACAAAATGTAAAATAAATTTAAGTCCAAGGAAATGTAGGTATTGTCCATTCAAACAATTTACCATAGGACCTTTACAATCTCACATTCAACACAGCATATTGTTTGTAATTACGCCCAGATGCTATTAAATCTGTAGCTTCAAGCCCATGCAATAGAACAAATTTTTAAAATATTAAACTAAACTTAAACTATTATTACACATGCAGAGACGTAAACACCTTGTTTACTACTTATTAAGCAGAGAAACTGCAGCTCCAACATAATAATTGCTATTATTTCAGCCGTATTACTATTTAATTTCTCAATCATTGAAAGAAAATTAGATGTCAATCAAACCATGCATGGGTATACAATCTGGTAGAGGGAACGAAAGCTCAAGATTGCAGTGCATTAAAATTAATTATATCATTTGTAGTGGGAAAGAGTAGCGTAGTACATGTAAGTAATATTGTGATATGCTATTTTCTATGTTGTCACTTTGTTGATTAAACGCAATAGTAATCCTTGTACCCTTACAATACACTGTAATTGGCCACTTACGTAAATAACATTGTATTAAGTAAATGCAGTTAGTATGAAGCTAACGTACATACAAGTTGGCAACAGAATGATATCGTTAATTTCTTGTTAATCATAGAAATGCCGAAAAGTTATCCATCTTGCAACACAAGTGGAGTAGAGTGGAGTTTAGTCGAAGAAAGTTTTTTGCACGAATAGACAGCGTGAGCGTGTTACTAAATCCTTCGCGAAGGTAAACTCTGATAATTGGCTTTTATCCATTAGTAGCTCAATTCACCCACGAGTTATTTATAATAGCAGTTGTTTTCGCTTCTCTTTCTTGTATTAACAATGATTTGTTCGCCTTAGACATGCCCCTCTAGAAAATTAAGACTGATTTAAACTTTTCATAAGATCCTCAGTAGTAATTGTTGTATTTAGGTAGTATTAGCATTTACTGAAAAGAATATAAGCCGAGGTAGTAGTATATATGTCTACTGCAGAAATTATCGAATTACTAATTGTAATTACTTTTCACGCTGGCTTCTCGGTTTTCTTTCTATATCAAACAGTATTTAATACCCTAGAACACATCATATTATGTACCTTCACCGTTCCTTATAATTAAGGAAACTACCTATTCACTTATTTGTTGCTTCCTTCAAACCAATGTAATGTAAATAAATAAATTGCGTATCCAACCATCAACTATACCTAACTACACAGTTACCTTTATAATTTATAATTAAAGCCTTAAACCAACTTTTCTTTTCAAAGTTTCACTACATCAATGCCATTTCCCATCATTTCATTTAACGGGATTTAGGCATTACATTCTAATTGACTATCTCAAGGTCTTACGGATATTTTTAGCCATGGTGGAGTAATATTTTAGCTGATAACACAATTTCGCACAACGTCTCAAATGTATCTATACATTTTTGTAAATTCATGTGGCTTAGAAATATTAGTGCAATTATTCATTAAATCTTTGTTTTCATACGGAGTACCGCTACTGTATTATTTATTTTAATATTTTGTGTACTAATTATTAGATATAATCAGCATAGGTTTTGCTTCACTGTAAAAATAACTATATTGCAAATATTATATAATATAAGGGTAAATAAAGGCATTTTTGAAACTATTTATTGGAGTGAACTCATTCCGTATTTCAAATCGAATGTAAGAAAAGGTCATGTTGTAGAACACGTTACACTGGTTTTATTATAGTTATATAAAGGAGTATAAAGTTGGGAATATATAGTTGTGATTGGTTTGAGAAATTCATTGTTATTCTAATCTCGTCAATTAATGTTCGTCCCTGATCTCTAGAGATTTGATTGTGCATTCCAATTGTATTTCATATAAAGTTCTAATGGTCATTCACATTCTCAATCTCCGGCTCGGTTGTTGCCGTATATTCAACTCAACTTGTATTATTAGTTAGTGACGGAACGTTCTGTTCTCAGTTTGTCAGTAGGAAGTGTTGCTGTTGCTGTCCCCTTCTGTCTATTTCTACTAACTGGAGAAACAGTTTCTGTTTTAGTTTAGCTAGAGCAGACTTTTGCTTGTCGTCGTCGTCATATTGCAGTAAGTAAAGTACTTTTACGGGTAAAAGAGGAGGAGGCAGGACACACAGAGTAATTTAGTATATGAGCAAAAGTTGAAGGAATCCTGAAATCTTTTCATTGAGAAGTTGACTCCGCTTGGCTTCTGCATTTTTCATTTAAGTCCATAAGTGTATTCGTCCACTCCTTATGTATACTTTTCTTTTTAATACAATTTTCCACTGGCAATTCTGCCCTGGCTCGTCCATTTCTACTTTCTACTTTGTAACTTTATCACAGATAAGTATCCACATTAGTGACATTAGGAGATATTTGTTGAGGCTAAGCTTGCATTGCAATACTGCATAGATATGTATGTATATCTGATAAGTAATGTGTAATATTTATTTGCTCTTGTGAATCTTGATAGTTGTAAGTTGTAACTGTAAGTGGGAAAGGAAATAATAATATGTAGAGACAGATAGGTAGATATAAAAATAAAGCCATTGAAGTCAAGGGAAAAGGACGTAAAAGAGGTAGAGCCAGTTATATATGGGGAGTAGGTACCCAGGACCTACATGTAGTTACATGGCGTAGTTAGTAATAGTACCTAACGTGCATATGCATAGCTGTTTAGTTTAGATAGAAGAATCTGAGCTAAGAGGTCTTGGTAGTTGTATTTGTATGTATGCGTCGGCGGATGCGTTCCCGATTCGTACTCACGTTCCTCTCCATTGCTGCTGAATAAATGTCCGTGATTTGAAGTTTGCGTGCTCTAAATATGAATCCGTGGTTTTGTCCTGTAGATCATAATATGAATACATGCATAAAATGGCTCCGTGTCTTGGGTATTTATTCCAGGACAGGGAGAGAGCTATTTGTAGGTATCTGTAGACACATTCACATCTGTATAAGGGCATATAGTAAGTACACAGAGATACATAAGAGTAGGACATAGTAGTCGAAGAGCAGAGAAAGAGAGCTATTACCGCTACAAGGCAAAGAATAAATTCCAGCAACAAACAAATAAAAGGAGATATATTCGAATGCGAATGTTGAGTGTGCACTAGACTCGTCAGTAAGTACATGTATACAAGGCAAATAAGTCTCTTGAAACATCCTTGGGAACATCGCATTTTCTGTTTATTGATGTTGCTTTGCTCTGTATGGGGATTAAGGGGGCTTTTAATAGATCACAGAAAAGGATGCTCCTTTCCTTCGTGGCATGGCATGGCATGGCATTGCAATGCTTCCCTTGTTATGTCTTTCCTTCCTATTACTCTCCTGTGTCTATGTATCTGTCTCTTATATTATATTATAGTTAACTATGTATGTCTTGTACTTATAAGTAGGCAAGGCAAGGCAATGCTATTAAATGCTCTCCACGCTTTGCAATGCTCCTTTGCTCTCTTTCTGTGCATTTCACAGATATTTCAATCTGAGTGAGTGAGTGAGTCAGTTCAGTCTTTTTCCGTGGTTCTCCCTCAAAGTCTGAACATTATTGTCAATGTATGACAGTAGAGATTGTGCACAATGGACTAAAATAATATACAGTGGTATTAGTCTACGAGATTTGATTGCAAGCTACGTTTAGTTTGGCTTGGCTTAGTTTAGCTTGTGCTCGCTCGACTCGAGCGAAATGGAAACTCGAACCGAGTCCCATTAATGAAGCTCTGGAATTTTTACAAAGAAATAATTAAAGACATCATCAAGCACAGCCGCAAATAAGAGGTGTAAAATCCAATTAACAGAAGGAGAGAGAATGTAATTATTTGCTGGCGAAGCGAAATCATTATATACCATTGTACAACACTCATACATATGTATTTAATTCTCGTAGCTCCTTCTTGGATGGACTCACTCAACTCATAACACAATTCATTCACTACTACTATTACAATACTATCTACAAATTACACAAGTGTTATGTATGAATGTATGCAAATACATCCAGACGTTCGCATGATAGTTATGTCCTATACGAAACGGAGCGTAATGCAAATGTAACTATCAACATTCACCAAGTTCCAATCCTACTAAACAAATTATTATTATTATGTTCACCAGCAGCATCAAGCTTTTCGTATTAAGAGTGCTCATTTCATTTAATTATATTTACATCGCTTACTGTCCTATACCAGAGTAATAATAGGAAGGGAATGTCTGTCTAAAGCGTCAAAGTAACAATATGATGCTACATATTCAATTTCTTTGTCATCTTCAATTTGGGATTCCCTATTCGCCGAAACGTCTCTTTAAACAATTCCCATTCATTTATGTAGTGCATGCATCGTTCGTTATTTTTGGAGTATATCGCATTGTCATTAAAATTTTGTTCCAAATGCCATGCCAAAGAAAGTGTCCCATTATTATTTCATATAAAACATTCGGTGTAATTTTCTATAATTAATATGACAACTATGCATATAATAATTTTTTAGTGCGTATAAATTTCTCTGTTGCATAGTAGCTTTAAAATCCTATTTTTGACTATAGTAAGAAAAAGTGTAGAGATTCTCATTATTTGTTGAGCAATTGTAATACGAATTTATCCCAGAGATGTGTATAGATAAACCATATTTTCCATACATGGATAAATTGGTGGGTAATGAAATGTTTCCTGTCTCAAAGCCCGTTTTGATTTTTGTATTTAATGGTGGCCAATTTAATAAAATTGGTAACTTTAGGACTCGGTGTCCGAAAAAAATCTTTCGGAGCATGTAAGGATATACTATTCAAAAATAGGTAGCCAACGCAATTGAAATATACCTTGCCATATAAATAGGAAAGTGACTATAGATAATATTATGGTTACAACGAGTTTTATTCTTTTACTGTGCAATGAAATGCACTGCAATGGATTGGAATGGGAGTAAGTGCTACTACTAGAGAGTAGTAGTATGTATGTCGTCTGCGGCGGGTGCGAGTCAGAAGTAATACAGTTAGGCAGGGGCAAGGTAGGTTATACAATACAAATACCCACTGTTACTGTACTGTACTGCACTTGTGCTATAGGTACATAGTTATGTGTATATATAATATGTAGAGAAAGCGGGAAAAGTAATACATAGTGTATACTGTAATGGTCCTAGATGTGTACGGATGTAATATAAGGCAGGATGCTCTATATAATAAGTAGTAGTGTAGTGTAGTATGTTACGTTGTTACTTACGTACATACGGGAGAGATGAGGCCGTCGCATTTTCAATTACACGAGGCCACAAAAACGTTGTTGTTGGTTAGATGGGAGCATAGAGGATTTCGCGTGTGTGCTTTCATATAATATGAAAGGGAAGCTGGAGAAACATACATCAGTGTCACTTGAAAAGGGGAAATAGAATATTGGAATTGTAGCAGAAGGTTATCAGAAACAAATTGAAGTAGACAGGGCAGTTTCCTAATATTAAACTTATATGGCACAAGTTTAATGTACATACATCTCTCCTCGAGTCTCGTGTTGGATTGCCGTTTGGTTCGATGGTTTGGTAAAATGCTGTTGCCTTCTTTTGGTTCACTCACGATGCCATGCTATTTCATCGGCTTCCTTCTTCCTTAGCCAAAGTATAGCCTCCGTTCCTTTACTTGCCTTGCTTTCCCGAGCTTGGCCTGGCCAGACAGGCAGAAGCTTTCCCTCTGTACAAACTGACTACTCTTATAATAGTATTAATATTACCTATGTTCACTTCCTACACATGTAATACTTAATAAATACATATTGGATAAATACATAACTACTCCAAGGATGTACATACCTGTGTAGATTTTGTTGTGGACATTATTCAATTGCTTCGGCCATAGTTTTAAAACGATTATAGTTGTAGTTACCATTCGTGTTATGTCACAGGAAGCTGATTTGTGGAGTAATTTTGTAATAACTGGAAGACTTTAGTTACAAGACAGATTATAAATACAGTATACATTGTCCTACATACATAAGAAAGACATTTGAGGATATTAAATAAGTCAGTATAGGTAGCTGTAAGATAAGTAAGGAGATTGGTTGGTTGCGCAGAGAAAGGAAGATTGGTTGTCCCTCTTTAGCTCTCTAATATTATTAAAGTTGGAAGGAGCGGCCAGGCAGGCGGGCAGGCCGGTTAGTTTTATGTCGCATGTATTTATATAAGAAAGGAAGTATGCCTGTTATATTACATTATGTGTAGCGAGTGAAGAATGTGAGAGAAAGGCTGAGAGCGGTTTTAGTTGTAGTAGTAGATCTTTGCTGTCGTGTGTGTAGTGTGTGTATGTATGTTGTGCATTGGGTGATGGGATGGGAGAGAGAAAGAGAAAGCAAGTCGGTGCACTTACACTGGATACATTAGTTACTGGTGGACAGATCGAGAAACAGAACAGGAGGTACTTACTAGTGGGACACTTCTCTTATGTACAAAGTGCTATCATCTAACTTATATTATATCTAGTAAATATCTGCAGATATTGTATGTTGGAGTTGGATGGAAAAAAGAGAACATGAAAGAAAGGACACAAAGACATAGAAAGTAAACGAGTGGAGAAAGTGGCTCCATGCTTTGGTTTCGGTTTCGGCTGCTCCTTCTCCTTGTCTTGTGCTGCATTGAAAGGGACTGGACTGGGAACGGTCTCGAAACGATGTTTCAATTGAACCATTGTTGGCCACATGTGGCATTGACTCGACAACGGGATATGAAAGAAAGGATAATAATTGAAAAGTTGAGTGTAGTGCTACTTTCCGGTCAATTTCATTAGAGAAATGTTTGCTTTCCTTGATTGAAAGTAGCAGAGCCAAAACAATGCAAAGAGTTATGTATTAAGGGGAGGGAGAGCGGAGAAATATGAAATGGACCCGACTCCCTTATACTACAGTACAGTACAGTATACTGTCTGCATGTGGACGTCAACTTTGTTTCATAATAGTTTTCTCTCTTTATGGCCCGATCTATATAAGTAGAAACTTATTATATATATTTACAGATAGTAGTAGCAAACAATCCAAATGCCATACCAATAGCCGCTAACTATAATATTGTATGTTGTATGTGTGGGTCGTGTTGTTAGTGAAATGGAATGGACTGAACTGCAATGTACTCATACAATATCGGCCATTTAATACATTCTGTACTATGAGAATATGATTCTAAGTGAACCGGACGACGCTTAGTCTTGACTTTTCTCTGCTACTATTATTACTTATTATCAAATATGTATTTATGTATGTAGTGCATACATACAATGATAAGTTGTGTTTTATATAGCAGTCGCAAAGCATGAAGATGAGTGGCCGTGTTATTGTATTTACAGATAGATGCTGGAATTGAATAAGTCTGGAATAGAGGGCTATTTATAAGCTTTGTAGTTGTAAATAAGTATGACTGCTGCTCTTACTTATTTCTACACCATAACCAGAACTATAGAATGTTGGATGGAAATACCAAAGTATCCGGGGAGAAAGGTTCGACGACTGGCTTTAGTTTTCATTGCAAGTAATACGTATCTACTACTTTTAGTAATATGTACTGAGATGCTGATACTATAGTATTGCAGAGGAAATTTGAGGTGAAGTAGTATCTATTTGCTACAGCGTGCATCATATTTAAGTTACTAACAAATATTAATTGCTTCGGCACTTCAACTTTCAGTAATCAAATATTACAAAATATATCATTCATATTCACAACACAGTACAACCATACATTTATTAAGTTTTAAATAGCAAAAAGGCACTAGTCTTCTATACATTTACAATAAAAGCAATATAAGTAAATGCGTCATTTCCTTCCGGACAACGTTTTGTACTCCAAAATTGATTTAATATCTAAATTCTGATGATTGGTAACAAAATTATTTCGTCTGTGTCTCTAGTTTATTGCGGACCCTGTAAATTTGTACCTATATTCTCTGATTTAGCTGCACAATCACATCATATCACAGTTGAGAGCAGTATTGCAATAGTACAAAATGGAATAGGCAATAATAAATATTAGGTATGTAGTGCAGTGCACTACATGTACATACATGTAGAAGGAATCTCTTGAGTAAACTAATACTATCCACACACAAATATATTGTAGTAAGTATTACAATATTATGGAGAAAGGAAGGAGCAGTGAGTGCGGATTTTCTGTACTCCCTGAGTGTGTGTAGTGTAGTGATGTACGTTGTATGTATTAGTGTACACAGTACATCGTTCCGTATATTATTTTCCGTATTGTATTTGTATCTTGATGTGTTGGCGTGTGGTGAGAGTGCCGTGTGAGTTGAGTGAGAGTAGACTGCTACTGAAGAAGACAAGTCGCAGTTTGGAGAAAGCATTCCTTGGCAGAAGAGGAAGGAGAAGAAAGTGAGCTAGCGTTGTTCGTGGAGAAAGCAAGTGAAAGCGAGTTGTGGGGAAAGTGAGTACAGTAGAGGCAAAGGAGAAAGCGAAGAGGAAAAAGGAGAAGGGAGCAGGCAAAGGCAGGCAGCGATGCAATATATGGCAGAGAGTTTTCATTACGAGCATAGTGATTTAATGTGTCACCGAGAACAGCTAGTGCAACAGCTGTTTTATATACGAAAATGGCCAATTTCCTTTCCTATACTTGTCTCGTATATGACGCAAAACCCTTTTGCTCCGGACAATTCCGGCATGCTATTTTTTACATTTCGTTCAAATATATGGCGGAATTGACACACGATCTCGGGCGAATGAAGCCTCTTTCTAATTTCGCCGACAATAACGGACAGTGGTGGTTTTATCCCCGTGCATCCCGACAGCCGAAATTGATACAAATATCTCTCGAGTCAATACGACTCACTGCATGAACAGCAAGTAAGGATGAGCAAGAAGAGGGGGACCCTCACTCACTATACTTTTAGGAACCTACATAACTGTACTATCATCTCCTCACTTTTACAGAGTAGGAACATAACATTATATACACATACAGAGAGAAAAGAGACACATAGATACTATGAACGATTACTAACTCCCACTACTAGGTAGCTTGATGTGCAATGCACAATATTATAATATCTACTTCGTTGGGTAGTGGGTCCCATCTACTTACTACATATGTCGTAGTCCTGCAGAACCAAAAGGAATGACCTTCAGCATATTCAATATTGTTTTTGGACTAATAACAAAAGCAAAAACACAAGGAACTTTATTACCGAGGCTGTATACATTTAATATTTGCTGACTTAGAGATACATCTTAAAAAAAATTTTAGTTTTAATTATAACGTTTTTAAAATATTGGTCATATTTTTGAGCAATTTATTAGATTGTGTAGGGTAGGGTAGGCAAGTACCAACACATGCATCTTAATACGTAACGCCATATACTGCAGTAAAAAAGAAGCAAAATATAGGTATAATTATAACGCCGATTCGCAGGAGTCCCTAATCCTTATGTGAGTGTGATGCCAACACTGTTACAATATATTGATACTTGGATGTACCTCTTCCTGTTAAAATATAAATAATGTAGCTATAGTAGGTAGTTAGGTAACTTAGGCATTTAATAATATTGTTGTGTGTATCTTACCTTAGCAAACAAATTGCCTAGCGGCTCCTTTTCTGTCTCCTCCACATTCTACATCTCTCTTCTCCCTTTTCATTGTCAATTACCTAGAAACCCTGCACACTGTAAAGTATACTTTGTACAGAGGATTAAATATCATAATAATGTGTCTAATGGTTGACAACGATTGCCATGTGTAACCTGTTATAAGTGCATATTTATAAACAGTTTATGCTGGAGACAAATAATGTTATCTAATCATGAGCTGTGTTACGTTTATTTAAGTACCTAGTGAAGCAATATTCCTTTGAAATTGCATATTATTGCTTCCTGTGATTCTGGGTTCAATACTAAACTAATTTAAGAGGAGAATAATGTATATCGGTTAATAAGTATAATATTTACATTACAATTAAATATATTTGTGACCACAGAAATGTGATTGCTAATACATAGTAAACTGAAATTCCAGGCCAAGAACTAATGTAAGTAGTCGTACTAGTTCCGCCTACATTGAAAATAATCTGCTATCATCGGAGAATAAAGCCATGCTGCTGATATTGACTATGAAATAAACAATGTTAATAAGAGTACCTATATAGGTGCATTGCATATTGAGTTACATATTATACACAGTTAGAAAGGGAATGAGGGTAAAGGACTGCTAAATAAGAAAGTAAGTATCTAAAGACGAAAACCATGTCAAAATATTAGAAGTTGTCAAAAATATAGTGCGGCCACTAAATCAATGATGTCAAATTGAAGGTCCAAAGGCTTTCGAAAATAAATTATCCAGAGCATTAGCTTTTAAATGGGACTCCATTGAATTGTGTAATGTTGAATGTGTGTGCTCTCTTTTTCTTGTGACTGGCTGTCTGCCTGCTTTCCTCTCCTCTCTATACTTACTACTTACACTTACACACTACAGTTACTTAATACTACACTGTACTCCCCACATCCACTTCCACACTCTAACTCTAACTGTAGCACAGTCATAGCAGTAGCAGTAGCAGTAGCACTCAGTTTGGCTTGGCTGGCTTCTATTGAGAACTAAATGAATGCGTAAGTGGAGAAGGAAATAAAGTGGTGTATTATGTGTGTTTTCCGCCGAAGGCTCTTTCTCCAGTGGAGTAAAGTAAAGTAAGAGGAGCTCTAATGGTAAAATCGTCGAGCAAGTATTTGCACAAAGCCTCAACTCTTTTACTCTCCAGCTCCTTGACTAAATGGACCGTTTGCTTCCTTGATTTAATGCTTCACGCAATCTTCCTCGACTCACTTACATTCTCACTGTCACCCATATTCCTTCTCATTGCGTCTCAACAATGCAGCTCCTTCTTTACACACACGCGAAGACACACACCAGACTCCAGAGTCACAACCAGTTCACATCCACATCCACACCACACACAAGAACCATTTCATCCAGGTCTATCCAGCATTACATAGTACATAAGTATATACATATAGTAGCAGCGTCAGCAATCTCCCCGGCAAACACTTTAACTTGCTCCCACTCTTCTCTTATGTACTCTGACTGACTTTACTTAGGTACTCCCTTCTTATTCTACTATTACACTTACTGAGACTGACTGTGACTCCCTCCTCCCTACATTACATTATTACAAACTACTTCATACATGTGCTCTGCTTATGTAACCTAAACACTCTAGTGTCTTCTATTACCTAAGTATCTACAGATATATTTACCCATTATGTCCTTTTGCCATTATTCAATGCATGTACTCTTCTTTTCTTTATTTATTTACTCCATTCAGTAGATGCGCTTCAATAATACTCATACTGCTTTTGAGTAACCTCTTGTTCATCAGACAAAAATGAAGCCTTAAGCTTACGCACTTTTTGTAGAGTATTGACATTTTTGTAGCCACCCTTAATATATATTTGTACATACGCTCCGTGAAATGTGTGGGATTGTTATCAATACTTTGCTCACTCAAATGTTTTAACGTAATTATATGGGATCACTGTTCTATTTTTCTTCTTATCCGTAATGAAATGAAATTATTCTTTGTAGAACCTTCAGTCAGGACCACAGACGCACTTGAAAGTTTTGAAGGGACATTAGGATAATTACCAAAACCTAATTAACTGAATATAATTAAATATATAATTAAACATTCTTGTTATCAAGCTAAATTTGAGTATCCTTCGCGTTTATCTAAATAGTGGGATGTAATATTTCAAGCAAACTATGATAATATCTTATACACAATACAAATATATGTAGACAGCGACAGCACTATAGGAAATTTTCTATCATTATCATTGTATTTGATCTAAAGAATATTCTGTAGATATCTATTAAGAGGATTACGGTATTCCGTTGTAGAATTATCTTCATTAATTGCGTCGCATTCTATTTATTAAGATAAATTACGGTGACTAATGATAAGTAAATATATTGCAGATTGTAGGAGACAGGCTTGTCGTAAACGTATAGTATATTGCAATAACCAGAGCTTAGCTTTGACTCTGTCAATTAGTGCGTCTCCGAATTATTAGCTTATTATGAATCGTTCGTCATGTCAGCCCAGTTAGTCTAACCGGCTGACTTTATTAGATTTAGAGGCTTCATAGCCTTCATTTCGTTTTCTTTCATTCTGTTCGTGCATTTGGGGAAGTTTCTAACTGTAGTATTTCCTCTAATAAATGCCCTGTGCGTATTAAGATAGTTTGCCGGAAAAGCGTTCATTAGAGAAAGTATTTAAAATATACAATGACGTCGCCCTATGTATAGATATTGTAGTTGCATTAATTTTGGTTTGACATTGGTAGTTATTTAGAGTAAGAGTACAGTGCAATGGTAAATGGAAGACTTGATGTGAAATTGGGCTTTGAATAATTAATGCAATCTTAAAATATCATTCGTCTCTTCCGGTTATGGGAGCGGTTTCCTGAATTTGAGAGTTGCTAATTGAATTTCAATATTTGTAAAGAATTGGGTTGTCATCCCTCTAATTAATTCATGAAGGGCGGGAGGGAGTTGGTTGTACATTAGGAGAAATACGGTATGACTGCCAACTAATTCCAAAGTTAAGAGATGCTGGCGAGCGAGCCAAACAAGTTTGAATTGAAAGCGAACGGAAAGAACTGCCTCGTTAGATTACGTTAATAATAACTGGGAATTTTGTGAGCCAGAAGGATTGAATTAGGAATTAAAAGTGTAATGTAATTAATGGATTTGAGATAGAGAAGGGAATTTGCACGTGGAAATAATGTGGATCATTAGACTAAAAAGGGATTAGGGAGAAGAAAGATATGGAAAGAGAAACGGGAGCTACACAGAAAGCCAGGCGGCGAGAAGACTACGAATTAAAGGAAAATGTAGCTCACGTCCAACGCAACGCTAAATTATTCTCTTCTGACGATGGGTCTTGAAGATAGTGAGCATTCTACTTACTTACCTAAGCTGACTATACATCTTACATATAATGCTATTACACGTATTAAGCACACAATAAAGCAGTTCAGTGTGATCTTATTAACTCACTATACTAATATAATATATAAATGAGATTTAATACTCGTCGTACTGTACCTATTGAATGCATTGTATTAATTGTTAAGGAAGCAATGTAATGACAAATGTAATAATATATACATACTCAGTGAGTACAGTACTTAGTTTAACCCCGTGCTGTTAGCGAGAGTATTGGCATTAATGTTACTGCTGATTTTCTTTGCCTAATTACAATAACTAATAGGACATAGAAAAGGCCTGGCTACAATATGGATGCATTAATATGTAGCGTATTCTATATAATAAAACCTGTAAAGTTACAATGATGTACTATGTGTAAGTTAATCTAATGAATTATTAATTTGTTGTTTTCCAGATAACATTTTCACTGCTGCAGCGACTTAATTGTTCTAATGTGGATTGATTGAATACCCGCATTCTGCATTACGCTACGGTAAGTACACCTTATTATATACTTTCAAATAGCCAGAGTCATGAAAATTATATTAATTTTTGAAGAAATTAATTCAAATATTTTTGGATTTAAGTGCTAAGCACCTTACATATGTCAGCAATTAATATTCTATACTATCTTTTATTAATCCCCTAATGACCAAACTAAGAAAATACGGTACATAGATTATGTAAGTAATGTAATAGTACATAGTACAGGGCATAAAATTTTCTTTGTCTGAACAGCTCTAACAAAGTGAAGTTATTATAGCATTAGTTGTCTGTATTTAATTGGGCTGGAGTTATGCAACTATGTTCTAATTGTTAGAAAAGTACGTAGTAGTAATTTGTAGCAGTAAAGGAATGATTTTTTCTTGCAGTTTCCTTCATTTTCCTAGAAAGGCAGATAGTATTAGTTACGTAATAAAGTACATACATACGAAATTTAGTCAAGACTGGCACATGTATACGCATAATATTAAATTGTAGTGTGGTGGGTGCACAGTAGGAAGTAGTAGTAAGTACGGTGCCGGGAATCTTTGTAGCCTCTTATACTGTGGACTATAAACTTCTGAATTCTGGAGTCGGCTTTGACAAAGGAGAAGAGTGATCATTAGTGCTGGTATGATATCAGATAAGACGACGCGCAGATACAAAAAAGACAAATTGAACTGTACCGAATTTATAACAGTGGAACAAATGGTTTAGAAGATATTCATCATCCTTTAATTAGAATTTTTTCATCTCATTAGTAAATCCGTGAGAGGCGAGATCGTTAAGTCGGAAAGTTTCCCGAGATGTGACACGTCAGTGTCAGTTGACAAAATGGTTTGCGATTCCCTTCTTTCCTCTTCCTTTACTTTTTCTTACTAAGCACAACTTCCTTTTATCCAGTCACCATGCACTCTGCAATCTCCAGACCTGCTGTATTCATACGCTAAATAAGTCTTAGATGTCGGACGGTTTATCTAAATTTGTCCATTTTTTATCTTTCAAAAATAGGCAAGTTTAAATTAAAATTTTTCAGGAATGTTGGTAATTTGCAAATTCAAAATTTAAGTGCCGACTTGGACTTATTAAACTTATAAATTCTGTACAAATGGCAGTTTCTTCCTTTGCACCTACAACAATTTATGTCAACTACATAAACTATACGATTTTGCCCTTACATTAAGTATTACTTATTATTTGAAAAATTCTATTAAAGTGTGCCGTTGACCAGGAATGATATAATACTATTTATTTTAATGGATCTAAGTGTATTCATATCGACATTACTAGCAAAAATTAAACTGTATTTGATTCTTTAGCTCTTACGTCATTTAATGTTGAACACATACCATACCTAAGGAAATTTTAGAATGGCATAGCCATTCTAAATAGAATTAAAGACATTTCTCATCGTATTGTTCAGTAGATAAATGTATACTAAAAGCATTGGAACGAAAAGACGTCATGATTGCATTCAGTGTTAGTTTACGTATTTAATTTCTCCAAAGTGCAATGAAGGAGGACAGGACACTAGAGAACAAAGGAAGTTGTTAGCATCGTACTTGGTATAATTTGTATTATTGTGCATCTGAGACTGAGACTAGTAGTACTTACTTACACCTACCTACTTACTTACTTAACTTGCACAGCGTAAGTTGTAAGTTAATTGTGTATAGTAAAAGTGGCAAATGAAATGGCAGAATTCTCTGTGATTTGACTAGTGAGTGAGTGTTAGCAAAGTTATCTTGTTGACTAGGTTTTGGCTTTAGACCTTCCATTGCATCACATCACATAATGTACACGCATATGTACATATGTACACAACTATGCTACAATATATAAATACACATGCATACATACGTGTCAGACATAAGTACGAGTTAGTAAGTAAGTAAGAGGAGGATCACAGAGAGAGTTAGAATTGGAGTTAGAGGAAAGTAAAGGCAGGCAGGCTGGGAACGAGATCACCATCTCGTTAATTGGAGACATATCTATGAAACTCGTTATTGAGACGGGGAGCGACATAACATTTTATTATTCCCTAGTCTCTATAATGACCGTGTAACTTAACGAGCCCCACTTGAATGATAAGTAATGCCATGCTACTGTATCATCATCGCCACCATCACCCATCAAGATAACAGCAGCTAAACCTCCTGTCTCTTCCTCTCTCTACTCTAGTTACTAGTTTAGTTACTCTACTCTAATTCTCTACTAAAACTAACTACGTTGCATAACATAACAGAACATAAAACTAACCATTCTTTTCTACATTTGCTCTCCGTCTCTCTACTATTATACATATTGCTCTATATTTATACTTAACCATTGTCTAACTACATATTTAACTACACATTCAACTAATAATATACTTTTAATTGCGCTACTAAGTATTAGTGAAGGTATAGGTATTTAGAAGTATTATTGATAAACACTGATGATATTTACTATTAGCTACATCACATCACTTTTATATAGTTTGTATTGTATGCTCTTATTTGTTATTGGTAAGAGAATACTAAAAATAAGAAAAACTTCAAAATAATCCCAAGAAATTTAAATGGACATTCGGAGAATTTGTCCAAAACCTATTCGTCCACTTGCCAATGTCTAATTCGTGCAGTAGATTAATAATAAATGTGCAACTAAGCATGTTTATGTGGTGAGCCAGCACAGCATCACAATGCTACTTCAGTATAAGTTTATTAAGATATATTATTTCATTTAAATGTACAATAACGTGTATATTTAGACATTTAGCATCATACCGAACGAATTTGGGGACAAATTAGCACGCAACCTTTAAATCGAATTCTGTATCCATATATTGCGTTTCACTCTATAATACATTTCCTATTTCTACTGTACTATGAACAATTCTAGCGTATGATTATATCAAATGCTTACGATTACAAATAATGGGCATTTAAACTGCACTAGGAATTGTCCATGAAACATTCTACTGTAATTGTATCTACATTTTAATGTTGAATTTACTTTTTATTTCTGTATGTTGATAAAATATAACCTTATTTAGCTAACAAAAAATGTTAAATATAATAAGTTTCTTAATACTTTTTAGCAAGTGATAAATATAGTAGATAGAATATAGTAGCAATGATGTGATGCATAATGGAGAATGCTATTTAAATGAGGATTAGATGTAGATAGGGCCTGTGGAAGAAATAGGTAGGGGATAGATGATTAGAGAAGAAAGGCAAACCGTATCATGTCGACTCCGCTGTCCCATCATAACAACATAAAATAAAATGAAACTCCCACATCAGTGCCAATTACGAAAATGCTGTTTTCCAATATATCAACGTGGGTGGAACACTGTCATGTATTGATTGTCGTCAATCAGAAGGGATTAGCCATTAATTTAAGTTGGCTCACTAACTCAACTCTTGTCTTAGGACGTATCTCTCCTCATCTTTCCTTTTTCTCTATTGGTACCAACATTCTGCCACTAACATTAACTAACTAGTGTACCTCTTAAATTGGGACTCACACTCAAATAGGAATGCATTTATAAGTACATAACATAATATATGTAGCATTTATTATTTACTCGTTATGTACCACAAGCACTAAGCACAGCAGGCCACACCAGACCAGACCACTCTTCTTTGGGATATCGCTAACTAAATCATTATTCAGGTATAAGTCCTAAATAGATACACATAGCTAGGGAAATAGTCTTTCAATTCCATTTCTACAACAAATCAAGTTTGGGGAGCGGGAGCCAACTTTTATTATGAGACCATAGTTGACCTGAGTTGGCCTGCCTGAGATGACTTTGGAATTGGATGGGATAAAATGACAGAATAGTGAATGGCTCTATAGCTATCAGTATAGGTAGACAAGAAACACAGAATTGACTACATACTGTATGCATTAATTTAACTACCCAAGATATTTGTCAGCTAAAAGTAAATAAGTAGTAGATGTCTGATAGAATATAACTACTTATTATTTATTTATGTTTAAGGCTCTACGTGAGTGGGAGTTAGCGATAGGAACAATTTACAGCAATACTCACTATTTTTGTCATGAAACTTATTTAATACAAACCAAAACTATACCTACTATAATACTATAGTAGTAACGTACGTTATGTTGTTATGTATTATATGCTTGTGATGCATAATTATATAATAATACGTTACGTATGCTATTTATACTTATATGCATAAAATATCAATATATACTTATTGTTAGTTAAGGTTAGTCATAGTCAGTAACTATTTTGAAGGCTTAGGTTTGAGTCTAGAGATCATTTTAGTTAGTTGTGCTGTGGAATGATGTGATGCGATGCAATGGGATGATTATGATTGAGATGACTAGTAGAGGAGTTATGCGCGACTTGAAATTCTAACTAGGAAGGACGAGAGGGAAAGGAGTCGAGCCGAGAGTTGGTTGGGTTCGTTGATGTACAAAGTAAATGACTAGCTCAAGTTTGGTTGATGAGTAAAATCATGATTGAGCGTCTTCTTTAATTGCTTCATGTATGATGTGAATGGGCACGAAACGTATACCACAGGAGCACGGCATCCATTCTTACTCTCACCCAATCATCTCTTCCCATTTAACTATCTCATCTGCTCTTCTATCCTCTAAAAATTTTATAGTTATATTCCTTTCCTCCGTAGACGCCGAGACGTGCCAAATACATTTAGGCACTCTTCTCTGGAATGCTAGATGAATTAGAAACCTTATCATAATATGGGCACCTTATTACTGTATATTGTATATTTTAGCCCTATGCATGGTTCATTGGGAAAACTGTGAGTTACTACTTTCTATTACACATATCAAAGTTCATTTCGAAAAGACGGAATTAAAATTTCATGATTCTGAGATGTGTGGAGCTGAAGATGAAATTTCTATTTGCCATTATTTACAGAAAAAATCCTGTCCAAAATTTTTCCTTTGGGTTTTTTATAGATATGCTCCTCCACGATAGATATGCTACAAAATACTAAAAAGCTCCACATCTAATTAAGTAAGTGGTACATTTTGTCATTGCAGATATATATTTCATCCATGTATTACAACAGAATGTAGTAATGTGTAGCATCTGTAGCATTTATTTTTGGTTATCCACTTAGGTACTTATAGTTAGAGTTAGCGTAATAAAATTATATAAGTAATATAATGTTGCGAGGAGATAAAATATAGCTAGTGACTCCAATGTCTTACGGTTGGCGCTTAAATAAATGGTTTTCACAATATGGCTATTAAATGGTTTATGTCATTAATTGTGTAACTAAAGCGACTGACTGTCTTGTCTGTTCTGTCTTGCAGCGTAGTAAGTAGTAATGCTCCTCGGTGTTAGTTTAGTTTCTGCCTATTTCCACGCTACGTTTACATTAGTTCAGAGGAGGAGTAGCACTACTTGAAAGGAAATTCAAAGATACGCTGATTATCCGACATCCTATTTCTGCAGAATTAGTAATTATTCAAAGTGTCACAAGCAACAATGCTGATTCTGACTGCAGATGCAGCCAAGAGCCGACTAACTCATTTGCAAATAACTCACTGATTTTGAGTGAGGGTGTAGGCAACCAACTATAAAGTCAACGTCAAACAAAGCCAACGCTAGCCACGCAAAATCCTGTACATCCAAATGAATGCAATTAAAGAATGACTTTCAAAATGAGACCTCATGTGCATTTTATTGCTAGCTCACATTTTACTCCTATTCTTCCCATTCTAAACTCACTCTTTAAGTTCTTATAGGCAGTTTAACCAAACAATTTTAATAATGCTATCCGTCCGACAGACAAATTAGACTAAAATCCCACAAAACTAATAAAGGAGCAACTAATAGGCATTTGCAGATACAAGAGCATGTACATAGTTTATACGAACTTACTTACTTATTATGTGTAGTTATACATAAAACCCGTTTAAATCATTAATAAATATCTGAGACCATTACGTTTTATACAAGAATTGACTATATGTAACGTTTTAGGATTTAACTTAATACCATGCATTGTATATATTACATTACGAAACATTATATATTTAAGTACATAATTATTTAAACTATGTGCGTTTACCTGGTATACGCATTTTGTACTTAATATTTTACTAAAATTTAACATCTATACACTAGGCATGGAACTATTAGAAATTCAGAAAAGATAACTATAGTCCTTATGCTTTCTGTGTAGATTTAAAAATAAGATTCAGTGAAGTTGTGAAGTACCTATCCCAAGTAACGTTCGCTAGCCGACGATACCAAAAATATCCTGTGAAAGATACAAGATGATGACTAACTGATGCTGATACAGTATTGTTTGGGAATAGACCCCGAAATCTTGAGCTGTTTTAATTAAAGTGTCTGTATAGTGTGCTATACTTACGGAGCGTGTACTTAATAAGTAACTTCCATTGATATGTACCTACAGGTATAGTATGTGTGTGAGTAACGAGAAAAATGCGTTCGTAAGAACAAAGTAACTTCAATGATGCCTTGTTTTGTGTTTTATTTTGAGAGTTGATTAGTTCATGACTAACTTTGTATCAGCTTGAGCACAACAAAGAATTCATTACTTTCCTAGTAAAAACTTGCTTTGTAATAATCAACAAAAGAATTCTGTATGGCGAATCAACGACATTGTTCACATAGTTAGGCAGTGTAGAATAGATATTATACGTACACATTATCACAAAAGATGTCTGTTATACAGGCATAACTCAATGTGTATAAACTCTTTAGTCCGGATTCAAATACTTATATTGTATCAAACACAGTAAATATATTTTCATTCTCTGAATAGTAAACAATGTATTAATACATACGAGTATCCTCTATTTTAGTATAATCAGAAAATAAGTGTGACCAAAAATTAATTATGAAGGTTTATACTGGCAAACCAGACGAGGTAGTAACATAGTATTATTATAGTGGGGATTGCTATGGTATGGTGTATTAGTAGAGTTCCAGTTATCCAAAGGAGGTATCTCTTTGTTTACTAACGCTAAGTCAATTACAGTGAATGAAAATTGAATTGCATGTAGCTGCTTATTAATATGTATTACATTTCACTTTTGTCGGCGCTTTTACGATTTAATATACCGACATATACCTAGCAAGTATTATAGCTGGTATGGTGTAGGTAAGTATTTATATTGCTGGTAGTGAAATAGATACTACTATGTAGATAGAGGAGACATGTAATTTAGAAAAGCAAAATAGTTCATGGAAGATTGGGATAGCCACTTAAATTTTATATCATTTTATGTCTACGCCTGAGTATCTACTTATCTACATACACATACTATACATTACACACTGTACTGGGAGTAGATGCTCATGTTTAGAGCAGACACCAGATTTTATCTGTCGTGTTCGTGCACGAGTTCAATTAGGATACTAGCGGTGCGGTATATACTGATTGTGAGAAGGCAAGTGACGCTGTGTTTTGGGAGTACCTTTTGTATTTCTATATACTATGTGTATCTATCCATGGATGACAATATGAAAAATATGTTAAGAATGCTCAATTTAAAAGGGTAAATCCTCCAATAGAGATTTTTTGTCTAACTATATTACACAATTCTGTATGCACTTCACAGTGCATTATAATTTTGGTCGTAGTGTACGCTACTTTAAAGTTACCAAGGATGCAATTAGTTGACGCTGACAGGTATGTAAAGTAAGCTATACATATATATACATAGCTATCTTTGTAGTTTTGGGATTCTCATCAGTATAAAAATTGACATATATTTATTTAGCATTGAATTCTGTTCTGTTGCAGTTGAAATTGAAATCAGAATAACATAATCCACGGAGGCGAACATAGCCGAACAATTCAGGCAATTTACTTTTTGATGTGCTTTGCCCACTTAGTTGCAGTCGGTTATTTCGTTTTGCTCTGGTACTAAAAGTCAGTCAATTGGCAATTGCTTGGCGTGTATTTAACGCAAATTGTTTGTTACAGTTTTTCGACAAAATCAGTAAATGTATACATATTGTAGAGTTTGGCTTGTCTCTGAAGTGTTATTTATTTATTATGGATGCCATTTTTATCTCTTCTAGTTACAAAATATTTACGGCTGTTAAGTATTATGATTCAATAAATCACACTTGCCAAAATTGAGAAACAAAATCAAAATTGGTATTCTTTTAGCTGAAAATACTCTCTAGGAATTAATTTCCTTCATAATGAAATCTACTCCCTATACTATTATGTGTATGATAGTGATTTATTTATAGCTTATTTTATTTACAAATCTTATTTATGTGTGTCACGGTATTTATGTTATTGATAAATGTTGACAGTTTGACAGTTTAATATAGAAAATGGATATAATTCGGCAAATAAATTGATGATTTCCTATTCACTATGTAGTAAACTCAACTCAAAGCCTGTAATACCGTGTAGCTCCTATGTCGAAGAGGCTCGGCTGGTATTCTACAATCTACAATGTGAGATTTCTGTATCATTGTACACAGTACATACACATTGTAGTTAAATAGTAAATAGTAGCGGGCTTAGGTGTAGTATATGTATTTTGGTCGTAATAACATCACTTTGCTGTACGTATTAACAGAGTCATATCCTTTGCAGGAGTTTAATTTTGCTCGGTTGTTTTCGTCAAACATTCCTTTTTCTGGTGAGCTATCTCTCTCTCGTCTGGCTGTGATTAGTTTTCTATACACAACAACATTCTTCTCTACTTTCGTTTCGTAAATACCATGAAATTAATTACATTGAGAGTGAGTTTTGTAGGAATGTCTGCTCTATTCGGTCCTTTAAGCTATTTCTCCTACTATCTTCCTCTACGTGTGTTACTGTGTTCACTTTCATAGTTCTTAAGCACTTACATAGTGATGATACCTAAAGATACCACACTTACACTTTACCTTTCTTTGCTTCATAATTGTGTAGCGGCCTAAATAGAAATGATCTATGCCTATATTCGTTGAGCGATATTGTAAAACTAGCGTAAGGTGTGCTACTTTGCTTTTCTAAGAAAATGTTTAATAAGGAAAGCACCACTTTCAATTAAATTTCAATAGGTACCGGCACTGGCACTCAAATTCCTATCCCATTATTACTAATTACTAAAGGAGATAAATATAATGGTATGAATAAATAAAAATCTCTTAATCTATCCACTTATTGTCCGCCTCTCTTCCGAATTCTAACTACATTATGCAGCGTCTGCAAAGCAATATCTACATTAAATATAATTTTAAATTAAATAAAAGAAAACAAAGATAATCTACTTTTTATTTACTTTTTATGGTCCATTTAAATGTAAGATTAATTGTACTATACATATTATGTATGCAACACGACTTGCACAGAAATGATAATAACATGAAAGTAATTAAACATTCCTAATTTTAAGTACCAATAATAGCACTTATTTAATTTGCCCATTTAGTACCGTAAAATGGAGTAGATAAATGGAAATGAAAATTAACAAGAATCGTACACAAGTTTCCAATAGACTTTGTACACCCTTTTTATGTCAAGGAATTTCTCACGCTAATAAATAGACATTCCTTCCCAAAGAATTAGCTTCCTTCTTTCAATTAGTCACAGCCTTTTTTCTCAGAATAGATACGTCTTACTAATAAGATTCACATTGAAATGCACACTAAATCACAGTACAAGTGTAGCGTACGTACCTACTTAGTTAGTTACCTCGAGTGCGTTGTGTAGATGCTTATTGCATTAGTTGACAAATAATCTACACAGCATGCAAATAAGCAGCTCAATTGGTATTTCCATCTTTACATTACACACTCACATAAATATATTCTCAAGTGAACTAAATAATTAGTGAGTCCATTCAGAGAAATGAAATCGCTAATAAATTGTCGTGTTACTAATGTACAGGACCTGCAAGCTGTTTAGTTCTTATTCTTTTGATAAAATGACGTGCTATGAAATTTTAATAAGATACACATGACAGCTAAATCTTGGGTATCAATTTACTATTTTACACTGGAGATATGATAATGTCATTCAATATGTGCGTATATGCCAAAGAAATCTTGCTAAAAAATTATGCTTGAAGTGAAAAAAGTGTTCTGGCATTATTGTGTTCATTTTATATGGCACACAGATTGTTTTCATTCTGAAGCCAATAAGAGGCAACAAATATTTAGCTTACATCGTATAACTAAATGCCTTCTACTGTATGTGTACACCACATAATATAGACATAAAGCAGTTTATTATACTGACTTGTGTTACTTACATGTATCATCTCGTTAGGACAAAACTAATGAGTTGAATGGCCTTCATATGGTTGACATTAGGGCACCAGAAAGAGACAAAAAATAATCCCCAGCAGAAGAATTACACCACATTAGATATCATGTTCAAGCTTTTATTGCCTGGTGTTATGTTGTTTTTGATGATTATACAATACTCGTTGAGTATGTCATAAAATCCTTTGAGAATAAGTACTTTTTAAAATAGGCTAATTATTACTAAGCTAGTGCATATTTACTACACAGTTTTTTGCGTGGTTTTGCTATTATTGTTCTGTTTAAATAAATTTCCATGCATATTTAAAACGTATATATCTAAGTGCTTGCCTTAATCTTTTATAAGCAAAAGTGTATATTGATCTTCTAGCTTTAATCTTTATTATTGTCTGCTTATTATCATTTCCAGACAATAATTAAACTTAAATTACAGATAAGCTACATTTTTTTCCCTAAATATCTACATGCACATTGTAAGGGAGCTTTGTATGCACATGCACAAGCGACCATCCACCCGCATATGTAGTGAATATAAGGATGAAATTCCTT
>JAQFYC010000208.1:0-71987 GCA_034694165.1 Tomocerus mixtus | reverse complement strand
CCCCCATCATACGACCGTCTGATTTTCTCTACCCCCTCCCTCCCCTAAATCGCAGACGTCATTTATGGATGATCCCTTACAGTATAAAGATACATGGACATAATAGTGTGTAGTAGATTTACTCTAGTCAAGAGTATACGTACTTATTACTTATATTTACACACTTATTCTACACTATGGTACATTAGAAAAATAGAAGCAGCCATTTGTTGACTTTCGCTTTTGGCATTATCCAAGTAACTACAGCTGCATCTAATATGTATGCAAATACGCAATGCATCATCGCCATAATGTATTGCATAATATCACAACTAAATTCCAACTTTCCAACGGTATGGCTGAGATGAGACTGAGATCTACTCATTCACTATAATACTTCTAGGACTTCTACTAACCTAACAACCTACTAACTATATCACTCACTTAAAACTAACTACGGAATATAACACTAACACTACACATATCCATGGCTCACAGATGACTTACAAAGATACATGTCCTAGTTCCACCAACCGAAACCTTAAGGTTCAGTTGGTGGATATGACTGGATTAATGTTAATGTTCGGAAAATTTATCGCCAATAACCTTTTCTTGTGTTGTCAATATCAATGAGGCCTGGCGAATCTATTTCTTTTATTTAAATGTTATTTATCATTAGTACGTATTCATGACCAAAGTAATAAAAATATGATTACCTATTTAGCTTCAGTAATTTTAAGAAATCATACTTTTGTTGTTTTATTTGAAATAATTGCCTAATTAATTCTATAATCTGTTACAATTCGAAAAAAATTCAAAAGTATTTTTGTTCCACTATGCTTATGATATTAAAGTAAAATAAGTTCTAGTCCGGTTACGGTTAGGGAAAGTGAATAGATAAGGAGTATAACGAGATTTTGTGCAATATTACCGCATTACATATATGAGTTAAGTGTATAAATGCAAAAAATCATAATATTACCATTTCTATGCTATAAGCTGAAACTGTCCCTCGTATACATAAAAATAAACTATAACTACTGCGTACTAGTACATTTTGCTATTACGTATGCTCATAATATTTATCCATCCTCCAACCTATAAACGATTTTTGAACACCTAAAACACCCAGTGCAGTGTATAGAAAAAGAAGAAGAATAGATAATTCTAGTAAGATACACTAGTAAGCAAAAGCAAATAGAACCCCAACATGGTGAATTATTTTTTCCGTGAAAGCAAAAACGCAACCCAAAATGTTAGGATCATAAAATTAGCATATTATACTGATAGGATCGATAAAGTAGTCTCTGATTTTTTAGGAAAGTCTTATAAAATTCACTTTGCCACGCAGAATTTTAACTAACATTGACAAAAGAAGGACATAAAGATTAAAACGAAACGACCACGACCATTATTTGCTTAGGATACAACCTGAAGTTCTTAACGATAAGAGACAAGAATTCGACACTAATTAAGTTAAAGTGTGCTCACCACTAAATTCAGTATTTTCTCGGAGATCATTCAGCACTTCCGGCTTTAGCTTACTGTTCCCTTTTCCCATCTTGGAATTGGAGATGAGATGAGACGGTGAGCGTCTGGTCTAGATATTTGGTCTAGAGAGTTACGTGAAGTGAAAACAGCAGAACCTACGGATAGAAAAAACAAGGAATTAATTTGGTAAGAGTTAGGTATTGTATATCTGTACCGTATTATTCGAATTTGTTGCTCATTTCCAAATGAATCCTTTTGTAATGTGGGAAATCGGGTTTTGGACAGTAGCAGTAGACTGAAAATATTTCGTATTCTTATTTCATTGATAGGGGTTTTAAAGTAGTTTTAAAGTATATTTTCATGTGCAGACAATTTCCAATTTGCTACATTGCAACATTTTGCTTTACTAATTTTACAAATAATTTGCCTGCCTATAATATTATACATACAGATACTGCATTGCGAATAATTTATGGTAACCGCAAAACTAAAATGGCCAGGAACACGCAGTAATTTCACCAAAAGCACCTCATAGACATAATGAGCCACATATTTTGATAATCTGATTTAGTTAAATTTTTTTGGGTTTTCTATTGTTTAAGTATAATTTGTCAGTATGGTTTTTGATGTGTGTTGTGTAAGACAGAGAGTAATAACCCTTTGGGTTTGGTATTTTTACGTTGTGGGGGGAAGGTTACTTTATTGTATGGGTATGAGATGGGCTGTCCTGTGATGCCTCCTTTAGTTGTCTTTACGTGTTCCTTGTCTTGTCTCGGCTTTGATTGCTTGGCACACTACAGGAGACTTGAAAGCGAGGCAGAGGAAATTAATTAATCACTTCTTTCACTTAGTTCCCTCAACGCCAGTAATAGTAGAGCTCTTATATATATCGTCAAACGAGAACGTGGCATCTAACATACTACCTATATAAATATACTTATAAGTATACTATCGTAAGTTACGTAAGCATACATATTTAGTTTCCTTCACTTCAGTTCGGTTGAGTCGCTTCCCTTTATTCTTTGTACTTGCTTTGCTTTCACAAGAGACGAAAACCGAGGAGAGAGCAGAGGAGAACAAACCAGACCAAGCCAAGCCACTTCCTTCAACTCGGTCGTATTTTAAGATTAGCCAGTCAAAGACTACTAGAGTACTCTATTCGTACAGATACATAGATATAAGTGCTAACTAAGTAAATGGTAAAAGTAAGTAAGTACACACTAGCCCCGTATAGGGCGATAGATTTGCTATTCGAAGTTAACTTGATGTGGATGTGGATTTTAAAACCGTAGCTTTAGTAGCTTTATCTATAGTACGTAGTTTTCCTCCCCAGACTAGAATCCGAACACGATGAAGAGAAAGGAAAGAAACCTTCACAGTTCAGACAACGTCTTTCCTGTTTTTGTTTCCTTAACTTTCTTCAATGTATTGTTTCCCCACTTGAGCAATACTATATAATACTTAGCAGTGCAATTATAGTAAAGTAAATAGTATCGGAATTGTTACTTTTAAGTATTCAAGGAGAACTAACGAAAAATAAGGTTCTAATGCGAGTATTTATTACACCGAGAGATTACTTTCCTTAATTCTTCCCTGGCTTGGACTTGGTTGGTTTGGATTTTGGACGAATCTTGCTTGGCGTGACTCCATGTTCTGTCTCTACATATATTATTGGAACATAATTGTAGTTAGTAATATTGTATTGCAATTCTTCATTTGTGATACCGCAGGTTTACTGATGTCGTGGTATAAATATGCTTTCTCATCATCTTATAGTTTTAAAGAAGGGCGTGTGTGCCAAGACAACAGTTGCCGTTGTTTCGTCTTCCTTCCCACACCATGCCACTTGCGGCTTCATTTCTTACGTGTTACGTTACATATGTTATTAATTAGCTTTCTCCTTTTCCTCGAGCTACTCACTTTCACTTTTCCTAGTGAAATTAGAGTACCTACTCCCTACTTACCTAAACCGTTTTGGTATTCAAATATTACAAATAGCATGCAAATATATGGAACATAGGTTCAAAAGGGGCTTTCTTAAAAGTAAACTATTCCGATGCTTATATCTTTTCCAAAAGATGAGCTGAGGAGATAAGATGAGAAGTTTCCTTAATATGCTTTATCTTCCTTTAAAGTAGTTTCCCTAAGTTATTACTGCTTTACTATAACAAAGCCTTGTGAAACAGTGTATGTATTACAATTTGCAGTTAGATTCACAATTCTTCATACCTTAATAGTATTCGGTAGCCATGTAACATGTACTTCCTTTAAAATACAAGAATTGTCTAATATTTCGAGAAAGCAGATGGGAAATACCTATTAAGCAATGTGCCATTAATTCAAAATTGAAATCTGCTATATCAAGAGAACAGACGAGGAAGCGCTTCTATAATGATACCTCCTAATAATTTAAAATAATAAAGACTCTGCATAGGCATTAACTAACTTTAGCATTTAATTATCTCCATACGTAGTAGTTACTTTCCATTAGATATGCAATTAATGCAAGTACACTGCCAGGGAATGCATAAATAATGAGAAGGGTGGTTATTATATGCAGATTGTAGATAGAACATACCTACACGCGTTAAATAAAATATAGACATGAGATCAGAAAGTAATTTCTTCTTACCGTGGTGGCTTGTGCTGGATGTGGATCTGGATTGTGGATATTGCTCTCGTCTCCTTTGTTTTGCCGGGAGAGGTGAAAGTGGCAGTAGTCGTAATGTTAAGTAAGTTGAGGCCGTAAGACGCCCGCCCCGATCCGACCACAATGGCAGCAACAATCACAAAAGACTCGAGGCAGAGCAATAAATTTTGCAATGAGAGTTCCTCAGGGTGCAACCAGTCTAAAGCCAAAGACAAAATTATTAGTCGTTTGTGCCTTTGTCAAGCGGGACTCTGTCAGGCAAGAGCTATATACACTTGTTCATGTTCAGCATTCAGTTCAAGAGGAAATTCATGATGGAAACAATGGAACACAATACGACCGACCTCCACAGCATAGCCTAGCATACCATAAATGTCATGGGAATTCCTTTCCCTCTCCTCTTTCTCATTCTATCAACATTTTATAGTATAACCTATGTTTTCCCACTCACTCACAAAACCCAAGAAATACAATATCTTTACATTATACACAAAAACATCAACATCAACATCATTCTCACGACTAGCTCTTTTCCGCAAAAGAAACATTTTTGTATCTTTGCTACTTAAGAGCATACACTAACTACTTAACATTGCACTATACAATTCTAAATATCATACCGGTAAGTATGTAGTATATTTGGAGGAAGTATAATGTGTAATCATACATTTATATTTATTGCATGGGTACCCTATTATGTTCATACAGAGGTAAGTATGTAGTATATAATATTAGTAAGTACATAGGAAAGCATATAAAAGTATAAGTGAACAAAATATAGCAGAACAGTCAACATCTTACTTTCTTTTATGTAATATTACTTCACATCACACCATCGCAGCATAACACAAGACTAAAGCAAACCACATTGCAAACACAAGGAGAACTCCCACTCGAATACCCGCATAACCAAACCAAGCCAAAGCAAAGACTGTTACCACATCTTCCCACCCGCTGCTTTTTCCTTTCACCGACCTTTCTTCTTAAAGCTTTCACTTAACTTTTTTTTCCATTTCTACACTTACAATCTCCACCATGCACTCTTTACATGGCTTGGCATTCTGTAGTTCGAATTCATGAAAGGAAGAATATGTCCATCGGCAGCAATCAAGACGCAAACACAAACGTGTAAACAAAACCAGGACTACGCGTATGTACACATAATACTAGGTTGGAATTCAATTGGAAATGCTGCGAAAGACGAGAACGCAAGAAATGGGAAACCTTTCGTCTTATTACAGAAATCTGTTATAATAATAGCATTACGCTGCGCAACTTGTGTCTAGCTATTATAGTAGATGCAATTACTTATTATCATTATCATATATTAGTATAGATTACATTTACTTAAGTAATTGCTACCTGATGTAAGGTATAAAAAAGTAAAACAATTAGGACAGTACTAAAAATGTTTCTGAAATTTGCGACTAAGATTCGGCATTTTACCTTAAAGATGTCGGTCAAACGGTTTTCAGCTTTTCATGTAATAGGTCTCTTGGGAGGGGCCGTGTTGATACTACTTTTGGACACTGGACTGCACAATTTTAATATAGATAAGTAAATGCACTAATACTACGTACACTTATCGCAGATACTTGTCTTTATAGAGTGAATTAAGAAAAACAATAAATTTTTAATGTCGGAAAGCATTGTACAAAAAATTTCTCACAAAATCACATTCATTTGCAGCACTTTTTTCAGTCGTTAGCCCCAATTCAGGTCTGTCGAGCCCAGTACAGACTCTGACTAGACAGACTATGAAGGAGACAAGAATTTAAGTTCATGTTAAAGGCTTTAGTAATTTTAAGTTGACATGACATGAAATGACGTAAGGACGCCAGGGCAGGCACTAACACTTTATGGTTTTGGTTTCCTTGTTAGTGTTGCTGTCTCTCGTTCCTCGCTTAAGTTGTAAACGAGTGGAAAGGAATTCATGACAAGAGAGAAGAAAAACGCAAGAAAAGTGTAGTACAACTAGGTATATCTACAAAAGGATGCTATCCTGCTAGTAATACTACACAGTAGTAAACACTAGTAGTAGAACTAAACTGCAGAAAAAGAGAACCTTAAGTTAGCTTACATAAACTAGCATCTAATGCAATAATAGTCTGAACAGTTATTTCAAGGGAGCTTACTACTGTAGTCGTATTTGTATATATTTAACGAGTTCAGTTCACTACAGTAGGTATATGTACATACTTATACATACATTAAGAAGGAGAATAAGGGCCTTAAGGTTTACATGACTACTTAGAAAGATTGCAAAGTTCCTACATACCTATATAGTATGTAGAAAGGCTTTGTAAAAATGTTACGCTTTTTCGTCCTTATAACTTATACTAATACTATAAGACTCCCTATAATAAGTATGTCTCATGACATTTCTCATACGAGAATACATAAGTTAAACTTTTAACTGCAGAGTGGGCAAGGGAAGCTAAGCGATGATGATGATGGTTTGCCGCTGGCATGGGGGATGGCATAGCAATTCCAAATATACATACAAATATCTTCTTACATGTCTGTGTCTATCTAACTCTTTGAAAAAAGGAAATGCTTTAGAAGAAGGGGCATTAGAAAGAAAATCAACAGAAAGAGAAAGCAGTTTGACTAACTGGAGCAAGACTCTATATATTTACTACATAGCACATCGAACCGGACTCCAGTCCCGGTCTCTATACTGTATTCTGGATCTGGAATGGAAGAGTACATAGACAGACAGACAAGACAACTATTATAAATGCAGAGGAGTGAGTCCTACATGGCCTGTGTTCTATGTATGTACTAGCTGTGGTTCTGTGTACACAAGGGGAAGAAGCCAAGAGCCAAGTCAAGGCAAGCCAATCGTGAAAGTCCGACTCTTCTCTGCAGAGCAATAGATTATTGTACGTAAAAGGGCGAGACTCAACTGGGAAGAAGAGAAGGAGACTATCGTGAATGTGAACGTGGCATCCAAGAGTAACGTCTTCAGGGACATAATTACTTCTTTTCTCAATTCTTCTCTCTGGTTTTCCATTTCTTACTCTTTTCTCAACCTTTCGAGTTTCTTTCTTTTCACAGTTGTCATTATTGCTGCCCTCATCTACTTTTTCTTACTTCTTTGCAGTAATATCTCCTATATACATACATAACCGCTATAATCATATACTTACACACCTACGTAAACAGTACATAGACCACAGGGTCAAGCATAAGCAATACTTTATTGGAAAAATACAAATGTGATGGTGCTTTCACTGCTTTCTCCCATTGAATTATTCCGTTTAAGAGACAAATTTTTACGCATGGTATTTTCATATATTTAATTTGGCAACAAATTTGAAGCAGAACACATAAAAGCAATGGAAATTTTTTGTGTTTCCTTCCCACACGGAAAGAGAAAGTTACTTTTTATAAGATATGTATTTATATGTGCCCCTGTATAAGGGTAAGTATGTATATCCTTGTGAGTAAGGTTCTTATGTGTATATAAAGTGCACTCTGACAAAAGATGTACATGGGGAATGTAATGTGTATGCTTTCATTTTTGTATTCACGCCATACTGAGTTGGCAGTTTGCTTTGCTACATTTTTGCTTTCTCAATTCTGTGTTTGTTCATTCGCGAGACGCATATTTCTTATACTTCTATACCATATACAAAAAATGAGTGCACAACCCACTGATATAAATTCACTGCACTCTATATCCATAGATGTTGAATTCCCATTCATTAATGGAAACCTATACATAAATATACAGCTATGTAGAACTGGACCGGACTCCTTTATTTTCTCACCCGGAAATTCTTACCTAAAGGAAACCTGTACGAATAATGGGTCAAAAGAAAAAAGTTAACTTTGTTTAGTTTAGACTTAGTTACTTTAGACATTTCTGTAGTCCAAGTCATTCAGCACTCTGTGATTCTTAGTAAGTAACTTGATTCCAGTCATAACGTAACTGAGCCCACAAACTCAGAACAGAGTAGTAAGTAACTCGGTCCAGTTGAGTTGAGTTTGGGACAAGACGACTCTCTTGGGCCTTTCAACATTTTATTTCAGGCTTTTCAGATTGGCGACTACAATGGGCCAAGAAGACAGGTAGGATGGGGACTTATACTTACAACAAAGGAGAAATGCATGTGTGCTAAAAGTAGATAGAATAGAATGCAACATCAGAACATAAATGCTAATGGTACATAGAAATATTTGCCAAAAGAATGGTAACAATAAGGGAGATATGAAATAGAAATACATAAACCATGTTCAGCAGACTGTAGCGCAAAGTGGCAATGGGACAGAAAAATGATAGTAAATAGGAAGTATTTTGTATAAGTGTTGATGGTACAATAGCCAACTGCTTAATCGTATTTAATGTACATAAAGCTAGATAAGATCCAAATGTAAAAGGTAATGGAATTTAGAGTATTTAAGTGAGCTGAAGTGCAATGTGAAATCTGTCACTTCTGTCTCAAGACGGGATTCGAGCACAAGAAGTGGAAGTAAAATAAATCTGAAATCTGCTTTCAACTGAAGTCGCTCGGGCGAGAAATGAAATATGTTGAGCTTCTAATAGTCAATGGAAACACGAGAATGCGGCGACATTGTCTCACTTTTTGTAGCTTTCTCTCTACTTTTTGGCTGCTGTTGTGCTTTTCCACTTGGCATCCTTCTCTCCTTTTAAAAATTGGGGATTATTGCTCTCATGATGATTCCTCTGCACTATACGCTCTACTTTATTTCTTATTGTGGTGTTTGTACACAAACTGCTACACATATATCTTGTTGTAAACGTACGTTTATGATATTTCTGCCATATTATTACCTATACCAGTTAAAGTACCCTACAGTAGTTGTATTTTATGATCATTATGCTACAACCAAACCTATTGACTGTTGAAATTAAGAGTAGAGTGAAATTAAGCCACCCAGATATATATACATATACATTCAATAGCTACATTGGTCTGCTAATACATAGTACACATCATATTTAATTTTTTTCAGTATATTGTAAGAAAGAGAGCACTAAAATACTAAGAAGCAACTGCTTGTAGGGATAGGCCGTATTATTATTGTATGGAATATCAAAAAAGTAGGTTCCCAATGTTTTTTCCAGACATACGCAACATCAAAGTCCAGGCCAAGTTCGGAGTGGAGTCCAGAAGCCTGCTGAACAGAGTAACCAGGCAAGCCAAGCCAGAAGCTAGTCTTATTGTAGTTATGTAATGTACTTAATGTAAGATATTGCCCTCTTGTTCCCAGAGACAAAGGGAACTTGCATTAGAAGCGAAAACCGCATTGAGGATTTTAACCTAAGAAATCGACTTGAACTACCGAAAGCTACTTTCTTCTTTTCTACTCGTAAAAATAACAGCCGCTCTGACAGATAAGAATCCCTTTTGTGCCATTCTTCTCCAAATAAGGAATGGTACCGCGAATGAATGGGCAATGGGAAAGTGAGGAGATGCTATTCTGTATTAAGGGGGAATATAACACTCAATAATTCATAATTGCCCAACAATGGGTAATATAATATAGTGTAGGAACACCAGTTGGCTACTATTGACCTTATTTTATATCGCGCTCAGCCAACACAACATAATAACAAGAAGACAAAATGTTGCACACAAAATTCAACTCTTTGCCAATACAATACAAGTGAACTATGTCGACTTGCATATTTGATACACACTGCATGTAGTAATAATAATTTGGCAAAATCAGAAGACGAACTAAAATTGCAATGAAAAATTATATTGTATGAATTTTATTGCAAATACAGATACTTGGCAAAGGTATGTATTATACTGTGGTCTTGGGCTACTAAAATGGCCGTAGGTACATTCTGTGTCTGATGGTGTACTTATTTTGGGTCAGGATTCCAGGGCAGTCTAAACTAGCTCTTGTCCAGTCAGAAATGATCGACTGCCATAATAATAAGATGGAGAACTACTAATGGCCAAAGTAGTAGAATGTCATGACTTATAGCCTTAGTATTTTCAGTTAGTGGATTGAATTATGAATATCAGAAAAGCGCAGACTAACTACCAACTTGGACTTTTATGTGGAGAAGAAAAGTTTAAATGGGGTTTCCAGCACTTGACTTGGTTTGCTTTTGCTATGCTATAGTGGAGAGATTATTTAAGTTGCATTGCATAACATGTTCCTAGATTCTAGAGCCACTGCCCCAAACTTTCTAACATTACACATACATTTCTGGTTACTTTCCTACTCTTCCTTTTTACACTGATATAGCAGAGCACTCTATATCTATGCAAAAGGGAGTAGCAGCAGTAGACATAAAGTAGACACGAAATTTACTGTTTATTCTGAAAAGTTTCCTCCAGATCCAGAGTATTTAAAGCTGTCGGAGACCCAGAACCTAGACAGAGTTTTATAATAGAGTACAGTACAGTACAAACATAGGGCAGGTAGTAGATAAGTAAGTAAGTAGATGAAAGAAGATCTCTCTCACTCGACTAAAAGTTTTCTTTCTATCTATTTACTATAATATACACATACTGTTATATCTAACTTAAAATTACTCGTTGTGAAAATTAGAGTTCTTCTTTTATAAGCTGTGCTGTAGTATTTGTACTACAACAAAACATTCTCGGTGTCTCTTTCTCAGCAAACAAAACAGTTGTACAATATGCAGGTGCAGTGGCTGGGTATATGGTTCAAATAACTTTATTTACTTCAATTACCGTTAATGAAAGGGATTTTTGTTTGTGATACTTTCTGCATACTTGTTTATGTATCTAATTTAAGTTTAACGAACTTTTGTTGTTTGCATTTACTTTACATTGCATTTACACCCCTAATTTGCATTGCTAATGTATTCTAGACGAGTCACTGCCTCAATACTTGAAAATTAACAGTTGTGATACATTACGGTAGCACACATAAGAGAATAATTCTAAAATAGTTTTAAGAAAGTCTGAACTCCTGGGCGCATATTCATTTATTATGGTACCACGGGAGTGAAATTGGAAAGAGGAAGAGCATTGAACCTACATCTTTAATTTAAGTGACCATTTTTTTCAAAACGTAAAATGCTCTAAATTGTCAATGAAGAATGAAAAATTTGGCGTGTTAAGAAAAAGGATGAAACAAGACTCCCCGACATAAAGTAACAAATCCAGCAATATATTAACTAAGCATGCAATTTTCTAAATTCTAAACTATTGTATCAAGAAATACTGATAGTGTGCCGGAACTTTATTATAAGATAAAGGAAGGTAGGATCTAGAGTGCAACTAAGAAACGTTGAAAGGTAGGCAAAGTTTTACTTTGCTACACTGTGACACAGTACTACGTTACACGACAAGTCTAAATTCCCTGTCTCAATGTGGAGGTATAACATATACAAAAATAATAGTTGCCTTGTGGTGTGGTTGCATTTTGCATTGCATGCACAAACAAAGGAGCAGAAGAGTAGGCAAACGAGAAGGTCTAAAGTTAAAGTCTAAACTAAACTCTACTATTAAACAATGCATAAAGTGTAAGGGAAGGCAAGTAAATAAGATAGCATACAGTAGTAGATCTAACTTTCTAAATGTAAAGTAAGTGTTTTAATGGAGTTGGATATTCCAGTGACTGATGTGGCTTTAGCACTCAAGAACATCACTCCGTCTGACTCTGGCCTAGCCGTGCTGTGCCCTTTGCTTCCCAAATAATGCTAGGAAATTGAAAAACATGTTAACTCGATTTAAAAGCACTTAAAATAGAAACAAACCTTTGAATTAAAAATGAACGCAATTGGAATGGAATGGAGGTGGAGAGTAGGCGAGAGAGAAAACGAGAGCGCATCTTCGACGTGAGTCGGGAGCAATTGATCTGATATGATTCACAGCACAACAGAACAGACGAACCAAAAAGGTTTCCACTACATTATTACGTATAGACAAAGGTACTTATGTACATATATATCACCACACACACTACACTATAAGAGAACTATACTTAATATAGACTCGTTCTAATACATCACAAGAACAGATAGACTTACGGACAGATTTCGATTACACAGATACACCGAACGAATTCCAAGGAGAGTTCCCCAACTCAATTCGTTTCTACTTATATTCCAATGATCCTCTGAGGTAGGATTCGAATATATACGAAAAGATTAGCACAGTACGTAAATAAAGTACATAAGTATTTAGTAATTGCCGTGTACAAATACAGAAGTACACAGAACACAACTGTTTGTCCAAACCTAGGAACATGCAAACAAATGCGTAGATATTTAAGTAAAACCTATAATAATGTAATTTGCCTTACTGTTACTTATGTAATGTAGAAGAACTGTTGCAAAATGGTGAATATTTTATTATATGCATGTGTATGTAGTGTTTCTGCTATCAATTTTTAACCGATCGGAAGGTAAACTTAGTAGGTAATATATTTTTGCGTGACATATTCGAATTTTTGAACTGTAAGTATTGAATTGTATTTTGTATACAGTCTATGGTTTGTTTATGGAAAAAACCGAACACAGTCAACAGCATAACACAGATAAAAAATAGGGAAACTTTAGATAAGCACTCAAGATTAGTAGTTTACTTAGTATTACAAAAAAACTGAAACTCAAAAACACACATTTCGTTTTTTAATGGGAATTTTATTGTTTAGACCACAGTGTATAATAGTATGTACGAATTATTCTGTCATGATAAAGACTTTAGACGTGAATTACGGTTGCACGATGATTACCAGTTGGAAACTAAAGCAGTATTGATTCCTCTGCATTGCAGGATAGGTAAACGTAGCATTAAAACGTGCTGTCAACAAGTATAGCGAATTGTTGCTTTAAAATCCTAAATCCTACATATTTAGCTCCACTTATATGCAACTGAGTATACAAGTATATATCTTTTGCCTAAAGCATTATGTTAGGTATTGTATAAAAATGAATGCATAATTTAATGATGAATAAATATTAGTTCCCTCTTTACATATACATGTGGTGTCATTGAATGTGCAAATACGATGGACGGAAACAACCAAAGTAGAGCATACCAGTACCAGCAAGCAATATATCTGTCATAATAAACTACAAACACAACGTACGTAGTATTTACATAACGTGTAACCAAGTAAGTAAATAATACTGGGAACACTGACTGGGCAGGATTAAAATGTTCTACTACATTTTATAGTACATTCAAATGGAGGTATGGGTTATATAGAAATATTTGCTAATGCCATACGAAAGTAATAAATTAGGTACTTTTTCATTTTACCTGTATATATTGAATTCCCAACATAACAGGAACAAGCACTCAAATCATATCTATATCAACGAATCCATCTGTACTACATACATAACATGGAGAACTTTTAAGATCTGCCCACACATTTAAATATTTATACTTGTTTTAGCCTCAAGGAAGCATGGCAGTAGCTTTGGCTTCAAATATGTACAGACAGAATGGTACATAACTGTAGAGAATAGTTTTCAACAAAATTTAACTTTTTAGCCTTATTTTCCTATCTTACAATGTTATTAGTGTAGGTAAGTATACATAACTATTTCATAGAACTATTTTCCCTTATGGAAAATTCATGGGTTCTTTGCAATGTGGTGTGGTATATACATAGTATACGATTTACAATACCATAAGTGGGCTACTACTATACATAAATGTGAACTTTACATACATAAATATTGTTATATTACACGCACAGTATGTTTAGTGCAGTCACTGACATATTATTAGAAAAATTAAATGTAAATTCGTAAATTGAAACCACTTTTACTTAGTTTGACTGGACTTGACGTTTAGTACTAGTTTGAATTTGTGTATGTAGGCTACACAGACTAAAGGCATGAAAATTTCTGTAGATAGCGATAGCGATAGCAAAATGTTGCCGAAAATGTTCGGTTTTAATTTCCTACCTTTAACCTTGGTACTGACATGACTTTATGCATGATGCCGATGGCAACTTAAGGATATGAGATAACATGAGACGAGAGCTCCTCTGGAACATTGAATATCTCCTTCCAAAATGCAGGAATGGACTTTTCATGTACAAGACATGACGAGACGAACGACACCGCAGTTCTAAAGTCAAGACGTACTTAAGACTTAAATAGAATGTATTGGCCCAGCTAGGCTTGGCCTTTGTATGAACTATTCCCCTTGCTAAATATGCTAACGTTCGTTTGGCATGGCATGGTACTTACGTACATGGCAAAATTTTCTTCGAGTACCACAACTGTAGTAGGTAAAACATTTACGTAGACCGCAGATAAGTATTTAAATGCAAATATAGGGACTGAGACTGAGAGAAAATTCCTGGAAGCTTTGACTTTATACTTTCCTAGACTCGCTTAGTTTAGTTAACATTTAGCAAATTTAGCTACGGTATGTATGCTAAAGTAAGTATGATTTCACGAGAACAGAACATTACTTCATATTACCTACAAGTAAAGGTCGCCTTTCATTTTCTTTCTTTTGTACCACTATATCTAGCCAAGCCAGAGTTGAGTTGGATGGCATGATTTCTGCTTCACAATCTTCTTACGTGCAAACCTAAGTGCATATTACGTAACATATCTGGGGTAAATATCAGGAAGGACATGTAATACGAAATACATCTTACCTAACTTAACAAGACAAATCATCAAGACCAAATGTAATGTACTATGCATTTACTCCAAGGCTGGTACTGGTAAAACAACTAAGATCTTTACTCCTTATTGCAACGTGCACTCGTATATGTAGCATAGTGAACCTCAGACTCTCAGAGATGAGATAATATTTTACAAGATGAGTCCGTGCTTCTACTTTCTACATTATTAATACATAAAAGGTTGTTTTTCGTCTACTGCATCTGTAAATGAGGTATGTTAGGTAGAATATATTGGTACCAGTAGAAAATGTATAATATTGCAGTGCAAAATATGTGGTCTGATACGGTTTAGTACATCTAACGTACCTAATCATGATCATGGTTCCAAATTAACATTATGTAACTACAATACTTACGCAACTAAATTTACGTAAGTAAAGTTTTGATCTGATGGAATGGTGTTGGCTTTATTTTAACAGTCATGTTTTCTCATTCTAATCTAGTATAAATGTTTTTACAGAGAGTTGCTCACTAGCACTGATAGCCTGCAGTGAAATGTTAAACTTTTCCTGCTAGGTTATCTATGTGTCTAACTCATCGTTAATACGTTGAACCACAAAGTAGAATTTAGATACATACATCAGGGCTTTGCATACATATAAAATAGCAGTTCTACAATAGTGCTACTAACTAATACCACATACACGCAAACAAAACACAGAAGCGTTGTTCTTCAGGGGAAATTTATGTGTAAGGTTAGTAATCTATCTCTGACTACAAATTACAACCTGAAACAACATAGAATGTAAACCACATTTGTTACTACTAGGCAAGAACAAATAGCTTGCTTTGCTTAGAAATATCGACGCACTAGAATACTAGTACAACAACCTCCAACCTATGTAACAGAGAACGAAAACTGTAATTTGTGTTTAGCATTAGAGTGCAGGTATCCAAGTACAGATGTATGTATGTGGCTAGCATTAAGTAATTTTCACATCAAACACAAAATAACGCCACGAGAAACCGAAAACTGTTACACACATCAATCAGGATTAGGAGGTTAACTGTAAACCAAAGAAGGAACAATATTTCGGCAAAGGTTGTCACTTTAGGGGAGTAATTAATTACTGAAAGTAATTAATTATGAAGATGCTTTTAAACGTCTAGATCTACTGAAAATGCGTCCATTATTGTAAGAAATCTTACACAAACAACGCATCTTTTAATTTACCAGCAAAAATCAAAAAAATTGCTTTAATACATGCTCAAATTCAATTAGATGTTCCTCACTATCTTTCTGTAGATATATTTTCTCTATAGGGTCCATTTTCTACTTAAACAGTAAAACATGAACCTCAAATGTTGTGCAAGCTGATGAATATTTATTTACCCTTTAAATAACTGTGTGAGTCTCGATGATAAAACTCGAAACTTTCTTTTAGTGAAATAGAGGATCAATGCATGAAGCGTTAGGTAGGTATCGTTTACATCTATATCTTCCATAACACTATAAATGTAAAAATGGTAACACTATCAACTTCACATATATTAGAAGTGTATGGGATGCCATAACAGTTTTAAGTCTTTAGACTAACTGATAGTGAGTGACGTGGGTAGACAAGGCGAGACACAATAGGATGCTAACAGTAGCTATAAGAGTCAAATCTTTATATCCACATCACATAACATTACGCTGTCTCGTTCGAAGCCAATGTTTAGAGAACTCTGTATAGAAAAAGTTAAGAAGAGACTCGAATCCAGATCCAAAGTGAAGTATAGACTTTCCTTGAAGAAAAATAGAGAAAATGCAGATATTTACCTAAAAGTACTGGGATGCATAGATAAGAAAAGCTAGAGAACACAGGATGCTATTTTCTTTAAATAAGCTAAACTAAGAATAGAGGAAAGTGACAGAGCAAAATTTTGAGAAGAAACTAAGCTGAGAACAGAACACACAACAGTAACAGTACACTACATTTTATCCCTACAGTTGTTCAAGTTCTTCTGCAGGCAGATAGGTTCTAGGTAGCAAAATCTCTCTGTTCTCCGCGAAAGCATATCCATACTTATAGTTAAGTAAAACAACACACTGTGACTTTTCGGTATGATGTTTCTGTTTGTTATGTAAGTATATAGACCATTACGTAAGATAGTATCTTTAAATCGCACAGACTACTGTACACTACTGTACTACACAACACATAGGGGATTTTCCTTTCTTTCTCCTCCGCCATCCGTCTGATCACATACTTACTTACGGTTACGTTACATATACTTCATAGCTTTTCTGGAGCAATAGTTAGAATCTAGAATTCTAGCCAAGTCAAGGACATCAGTTCAGTACAGAAGTAAACATTCCCCGTTTCTGATAAGAATCTCTCCCAGGCCTGGCTAGAAAGTGAAAAGTGATAAAATTCTTCAGCACCATCGTCTACTTACTACTTACATTTCCCACAATGCAATGCCCTGCAAATATATTCTTACATATAGAGAGAGACACAGACTTTCTCCAGCATATTATAATGCTACTCAAGTAAAGGCTTTGTTTCTGTATGTCGTAGTTGGTGGTAGCCTTCCTTCGTTCCTTCCGAACTTTCCATTCCATTCCATTCCACCATCCAATGTTTTCCTCGACTGAACCGAACTGTTGAGTCGAGTTGAGTTGAGTGTGTACATTCTCTCAGACAATTTTTCTTTTGTACCCTACAATATATAGAGTAAGAGAGAGTGAGTTGCGAATGTTGAACCAAACTGCTCAAAATAAGTGGGAACGCAATTCTTATGTGGCATTGCATTGAAGACCCAATCTTAATCCCAATGCACACGCCATGCATACGAGATAGAATGACTTCCCATTCTTGTTCACTTACTTTAAGGGCGTTCCACTTTCCCTCCTTGCCCAACCTCCGTTTATCATTCAACCGACTTACATACTTACTATAGTACAAGACAAGATCTTTCTAACTACTATTATAACTTGCAAACTTAGACAACTATGACTAAAATCATTAATATTATGCAACAGAGATATAAACTCATTGCGCTTAATTAAGAAATAGGCAACACTAATTCTGAGTTTTATCTGCTTTTATATTTGATGGCCTATTTCTAATCATGAGCTTCGCAATAACTTGAAAAATTCATGAGTACTTTGTTAAAAAGTACATACAATTACAATACAGAAAAAATTACCGCAATAATGTAGGTAGGTATCAAGATGATTTCCATAGATTTATCCACTTTGGGTAAGTATGTATATTGTGTATGTCAAAGGTACACAATAAATCCCACAATCACAAAATTTATTTGCATAGGAAACGGGAAGTGGTAGCTTCCAAGTAAAATACTGATCGTATTTATAGAATTTTAGTGATAAACGTATACACAAAACTCAAAAAGTTTGTTTCTGAGTAGAATTATGCAATTTGCTTGGATTGCTTGAAAAATTCATGAGTACTTTGTTAAAAAGTACACCTACAATACAGAAAAATTACCAAAAAGGTTTGTTTCTGAATACAATTATGCAATTTGCTTGAATTGTGTGTTATTTATATAAAATTAACCAGAAAAACCAACAAAAACAATTGAAAAACTCGCTGTAATGATTTTCTTCATCAAAACTCAAATGGTTATAGCATGAGTGCCTGTCATTTGTAGAATGATGTACCTACGACATATACATACAATATTTTTATACCACAAATATAAACGGATACCACCTGTGGTTTATACATCGATCTATAATAACCGTGTGAACGAAAGGAAATTGGAATGGAAATAATTGCAGGAATTCTGAACGCTCAACAGCAAAGTTGTACATACTAGTTCAATAGAGTATATTTTCATCTCCATTTTTCTTATACTGGTCTCACAAGTAAGTACTTTTGTCCGAAATTTGAAATGATTTCGAAATCTGTAGATGTGTTTCCCTTTGAAAAATGTCAATGCTATTTTCCTTCCACCTACGCATAAAGAAAAGATAGAGTGAGAAGGAGAATGGAGATTCTGTCCATACAAGTGCTATCAGCTATCAACTGCACTACAAGAGATAGACTTAGAAAAAGTGGGGGGAAATCCGTGAAAGATTTTATCATTTCATGTTTGATCTTATTTTTAGTTTATTTTCCTTCCTTTTCTACCCAGAAGCCACTGCACTGCTCTATACTTTATGTTTCCGCCATGCTCCACTTGAAATCGAAAGAACTAAACGAAAGAACGATGGTTGTAGATAAATTAAGTATAAGGTTTAAATGGAAGATGTTACAAGATTCCACCAACTTCAGAGATATGAATGTGCTTATACAGATAGGTACTATGCAGACTAAATTGTGTGTTCAGGTCTACAAACGCAAGTAGCATAAGTAGAGAAAGAGAGGAAAAGTATATAGACATAGACACTATAATCTATGACCTATCGACCGATCAACATAACACTCTAGTACACACAGCCACAGTAAGTAAGTAGGCTTAGGTAGTTGAACCGAAACGACCGAACTCTGTTGTGAACTGTTCTCCTACGTATAAAGTGTGTATAGTGTATGTATGTATGTATACATGTAAAAGAAAGTTGAAAAGAAGAATGACTCAGTTTTCATGTGTGTATCATAAAACAGTGAACAAGAGCATTAGTATTATTACTGTGAGCGGAGCGAGCTAGAGCAAGAAAGTCTAACGATAAGTCTACCGTATAAGAGTTGACAAGCCACAGGAGGGTTTTCGATCCGATTTTCAGACTTGACTTGAATAAAATCCAAGTTTCTCATAGAAATACGACTTTCTCAACCGCATGGATTTGTTTCAAGTCAATGAATTCCATTATTACACTCGAACGGAGATCCAACATCTATAAACAACAAAAGTCAACGTGCGTACGGGCTGATAAACATTATTTGTACGTATCTTGAGTTCTTGAGTACCCACAAGATACTTTGTACATATTTCAATTCAACATCTTTCTAATATATTAAACAAACAAATCCTCGCTGTAAATAAATTCATGCTTACACTAATGGTGTACATACATAACATGTAGCTGTAATGCAATATACAAAATAAACTTATTAAACACATTTTTGGTTGTTTGTTATTTTAGTAGGATGTAAATCGGCTACAAAAGACAATAATAGCTACATATAAGTTTTCTTCTAATATCTAGTCATGTATCGCATATATGTAAATGATATAATATATATATTCAATTTGGCAGACTAAACAGATCAGGTAACGAGAATTTGGATTGTAGTGCACATGCAGCGCTGTATCATGAAGGAAATGAGGAGACGACAAAAACTAAATACCATATTTACATACAATGACTACATTAGCTACTTCTCCTCAGTATTATGTATGTAAATTACATTCCATAAAATAAATTATATTCTCAAATGTCCCTCATTAATAGAAAGTTCAACGATATGTACGCTGGAGTGGAGTCTTTATGGTTATGCTAGTATAGTTCATTTATATACACGCGTAATGACATAAACAGACTTATCCTTGCAACTGCAACAACCAAGGCAAGGCTACTACTTAGATCTCCTTAGCTTCTAAGACATGTTAGTAGTTAGTACTTAAGTAGGACAAAGGTTGAAGAAGAGAACACATAGCATTTACCATATTGTGCCATACATAGGTAATATATTTTACCCAGTCTATTATGATAGGAATATATTCTGTCTGGAGAAGTCCAGAGTCCAGACCATAGTACGGCTCATTTGGAGTTTCTATTGTTTTCATGTAGTTCCATTCTAGTTGCGTTGTGATGTGAGCCTTGTTTTGTGTTATGTGAGTGACTCAGATGTTATTAGGAACCTATCTGTTTTGTTCTGTTTCGTTCTGGATTCGTAAACCCTTAAGTGAGGCTGGAGGATGGAACACAAAGAGAAGATCTGACATGAATTGGGATTTAGAGCAGAGAATACAAGTTTATTATGCAGGAGTTTAGTAATTCCTCCCTAATAGCATGTAACGTACACCTTGGGAATATATTTCTGGAATTCATTCCTTTCCACATGAATGGATTTGGAGCACGCAACGCAACATTGCGCATTGCATAGCTCAACCTAAGAGGACCAAACTAGCGAACGGAAAGACAATGATGCTTATGTATCTGGAGAGCAAATAATGCAACGTAGCCATTTAGATTAGATATTGGTTAAAAATTCCTGTCTGCATTCCTTGCATAGATATCCAGAGAAATATTCACCTTTTGTATTTGATATAACAACGGCATAATTCAAGAGTTAACATAACTTAGAGAAATCGAAGCATAATCTACGTAGCTTGATATTTACCTTTCATTCTTCAGCCTATGTAGTGTACAAATTCCATGGAGAACAAAGAATTCGTACTCAGATATCATCATCTTACCATTAGTTTCAGTACCTGCATACTACAGCACTTTTGGTAAGCGTTTGTATGTATGTAATAGTACAAGATACTTACACAACATTGGGTATGATGACATTTTCTTAATTTGGAACAATCTCTGAATACCTCTTAAATACCTACTACTACAAATACATATACCCGTTACCTGGCCTGATTCCCTGGAAGCAGTTGCACTTGATGAACGCATTTGTCTTATAATGGATCAATAAAATCCCTACTTGATGCAATACCATGTAACATTATGCAGCTAATTGTAATTTGCTCTGCCGAGAATAGGGTCATTTAAATGATCAGTGTACGAATGAGCATAACGAACAAACAGTTAAGAACAAGGCAGCAGGTGAAATAAAGCATGTGAAATTCCATACAAATATAAGTAACGTTATAATATAAGTATTTACTTAGATCCTTACTTATTAATCAGCAGAATATCTATTAAAAGCCACAAAATAATCTAAAGTTTTAACCTAAAAAAGTACCATACTATAGAGACGAAAGTGTAAGTTAGGGTTTCATAAATCTTCGATAAGTATTTACTTAGGTGCTCTTGTTAATTACTTATTTCAAATTCAAGAAAATATCTTTATCGGAGAAAAATTTTCCTTTTACTACAAATCTGTACCTTGATAGAAGGCAACATGATATATCAGATGATTCCGAAGCCAAATGGCTTGCTATAGAATTTAATTTAATAATAGCCTTTCCATAGTGCAATTACCAACTATACGTGCCATACTGCATTACTGTACGACATGGATACGATATGTGTACCGATGCGTGAATTTATTTACTTTCCGTTAATACCCAACGCAAACACATCCAGAATCTAGGCAAGTAGTCTCTGAGCCTATGTGCGATGTGTTGAAGCATCTGAAACTGAACAAGTACTTTACCCATTCTCTCAAACTCGGGTCAGTGATCAAATTTTCAACAAAATCACCTAACTGCGTAAACATACTATTATACATTATACACTTACTATAGTGTAACATGCTATAGATCCGATTCTTAGTCTGGGAAGTATATATCCTTTTGTATTGCTCCAGTGAATTTCACTATGAAAATTGTCATCTATTATTTCTAAAAGAGGAGAAAGCTTACTGCAGACTAAAAGAAACTTAAGAGTTGCTAAATATGTATGCTACATGTATAAGATATATCAAAATAGAGCTGGGCAAGGGTAGACTTTGTAGGACGATACGAAATAGTGGAAAGCTCACCTCCTTGAATACACTAATACGCTAAATAAATGTATCATTACATTGCATATTGCATTTTAAGTAGCTTAACATTACCAACATACTATTTATGTGATATAAAGTAAAAATTGTAATTCTAACAGGATACCCCGAGAGACAGACTGGAATTTACTGTGCGGGCTTTGAAGAGCTCTCACAAAACTATTCAACTTTCTCCGTTTCTCTTTTTCAGGGTATTATTCTATTGTCATCCAAAAATAAAACCCCGCTATCGTAAAACAATGCCCAGATACATAATGAAATTGTCAGCAGGACCCATGTGAGTAAGTCTACTGTGCCGATTACATACTGACCCACTGGTACTCGATTCCCTGCTCTATTTCTGTTTTGGAGACGTCATTGTCTTTCTGTCATCTGCATTATTTAGCTATCTGTATTTCCATTTCTCTGTTGCCGACCCAATCCATTTTCTATTACTACATAACAGTGCCCTAGTTTACTTTAGCTGGCACTTGCCTCATATCATAACTATTCGCCCAAAATGTACTATAGTAAATACTAATTAATAATATCATTGTATTAGATATTAATACATCGAATAGTTACAATTTACTATACTCATTTACACCACTACATGTAGGTACATATGAGCATTTAAAACACTTTTTTATCTCTAAGAGTTTTACTGAAATGATGGGCACTATACCAACTTATTTTTATAGTTATACATTGTAGCTATAATGCTGCGTGCTTTGAATCCCTGAGATGAGAGCTAAATACTAACTTTTGCATTGTGATTATGACATGACAGATTTTACTAGTCGTGTTGGATTATTCTGCTCCACAGGAGAGGGATAATAGTATATCTTATAAAATCCTCAGTAATAATCATAGAAGTGAAATTATTGTAGCACGGATATGCCCATAGCTATAAGTTACCAGTAATATCTACATTAGGAAGAAAGTAAGTTAAATATCAAGTGGCTTAACTTTTTATATGCATATACTTAGTACTGTATAACACAAACTTTAAACTTTCATGGGACAATAATATGTAGTAATGCCTTCCATTCAACTCAGCAAAGATTAACTTTACAATTGAGTCAGAATACTAGAATAACTTTTCTTGACATCCTGTCCGGATCAAAAGACTTAGAAATTCCTTTATAAGACTCAAGGAAAGAAATTACAGAAAAAACTGGAGCAGCAAGTGTTCAAGGCAGTAATGTTGTCAGTTAGTCAGTATTCCTGCCAATAATGCTGACAGACAAGCGGATAATAATGTCAATGAAAGAATAAAACTTACATAATATACTCCTCTACCTTACTACTTACTAAGGACGAAGAGGTAAAAGTATTAATGGGATTGCAAGGCAAAAGAAAGGAATTGGAATGAAAGAAAAGTAGCAAAATTCAGTTGGCTCACTTAGATTTTGATATCTCGGAAAGAATATTAGGAAGGAAAGGAAAAACTGTTTGGAATTGACATATCGTTCATCATCATCCATCATTCATTTCACATCCAAAGGATCATCCAACTGTGAAACTTTCGATGATTCAACATTCAGCTTTATGTCAAGTCATTCACGATTCAAGTTTCATTCCTTGCTTCTTGCTTGGCATTCCCTATTCGAACCAATGTTCAATCGCAATTCGCACACTAAGAAGCAGATGTAGCAACTCTTCCTTTGGATTAAGAAGTATACACGGTATATTGTTATATACTGAAGCTAAATCTTCATAGAGTGAACCAAATATTATGTAGTACCAATAAGAACCTAGGATTTCGATATTTTATGCACTAGTTGTAGTTGTAGTTAGATAGGTAGAAGGAAGTGCCGTGAATCCCATCCTATTTCTCGCATGTCTCCCAAAATTGCCGATTGCAAAGGACGGGGCCATAAAATATATAGACAGTAAATGCATAATATATTCTGCTTTGTCTTACCCATTCTTCATTATATAATTTTATATTACGTGTCTACATAGTCAGCGTACTATACATGCTTAGTTTGTACTTTCTTAACAGATATATTATATAGGTATGTATGTTTTGAAAAGTGTATCACTTAAAATGTTTAATTTTTGTTAATATTCGTAAGTAAAGTTTTTAAACTTAAACAAATAAAGTACACTGGTTTTATGTGCGTATTTACTATGCATTTTACATTTTAATAATAGTAAAATCAATCGGTTCCGGCTATAAACATTTTGAATTTCTTCAGGGTTTCCGGTATTAAAATAATTGTTTACTTCACGTTGACTGAAAAGCTTCCCGGATCCTGAGTTACCGGATGTACAAGTTGTACATTTGATTAACAAAACCAACTTTTTGCATTTGAATTACTATTACTAAACATCAATGACTAAACAAACTAAACATCTGCCAGTTTGCCACATAGTATTACACAACACCTAGTATTTTGTAGAATAAGTAATTATGAACGAAGAATAAATAATAAGTCAGTTTCTTTCCAGCACTCTCATCTCTGTCTGATTATTCCATGTCACTGAGTGAAAGCGAAATAGGAAACATGCTGTCTACGAAATAAAAGCCGACGAGAAGATGTTATCATTATGCATTGTGTGTAGTGAATAGGGATACAAAGTGGCTTAGCAGCGATGAAAACATAAGTTGAAAGAGGAATAGTCAGTGTTGTGCAGAATCTTTGCACGTAATATTACATTACGACGAGTATTCATAATAATACAATGGGATACTGTTTTATCACCGTTTGCATTACACTTGAGGCGTGGAGCTAAGGGGATTACTTTACATTATATTGCATTGTTTCAGTTTGGTTTGAATGACTGATTGAAGATGTGCTGAACTGGCAAATGGGATGCCTTTACCAACACATAATTCCAAATGACAGAAAATTATTGTGTTCATTCAAGCCTACTATCTCAATCACATTATGGTACCTTCATTTCTAATATAATTCAATATTCCCATCGGATTACTCCTGCCTGACTATATTTTATATATTATGATTATGACATACTACTAGATGCATGCCTCCATATCTTTGTAATTAATCTGATACACACATTTCAGAACAAACAAGTTGATAAGCTCCCTATAATATACATTCTTTCCCTTGAGTAGTCGACGTTGGCACGTGTAAGTACCTAAAGAACAAATATTGCATGCAAAAAAATAACTATTTAAATAACTCGACAAACACATTTGGTAATCAAAGAATAACATAACAGTGAGAATGAGAAATAATGATTCTAGGACGGAACATCTCTTGTCCTGGAAAAGGCCGTTGACAGAAGAGACCGGAGGACAGAACGACTCGTGTCTGCCATATAGTTCGCATACTGAGTTTTATCCTTGCCATTATGCACAAGTATTTCCAAAATTATTCTTATAATCGAATAAAAATGAAAAAAATTCGAGAAATTACGGGTCTTTCCGTCCCCCGGTCTCTTCAGTCAATGGGCTTTTCTGTCCCACGGGATGTTCCGTCCCATTCCCAGAAATAATGAATACTGATACATTATTAGAAAATTTTCGTACTATTTATTATAATTGCAGCTTTAGGGATTCATTTCGAGAGCATGGCTACGAGTACGTTCACTCTTTGTCAGTATATGAATATGTAACAACAAGCTATGTAGGCAAAAGTGCAAAATTAAACATTGCAAAGTTTTATGGTATTGCAAAATGCAAAAGCTTATAATGTGCATTCTAGTACATATACTACATACGTGTGGTAAAGAGAGCTGTAGAATTTATTGATTTTTATTATAAGCAGAGTAGAGATATGTTGGTATTGTGAGTATGCACATTCACATTATGATCAAAACACAGATGGTGAAGGGACTAGTACATGAAGTGGTAGTAAAAGTTTTATCACTACACGATAAGGGATGTGGAAGGAAGGAAATTTAGTTGCAATAATAGCCTCGCCTCCACCATACTTAAGCATACCAACTTGCTTTGACGTCCGTAGTCCATATATTTATTCTGTAGTGGAGCAAAGGAGCAGAAGCATTTCATTTCATACGAGGTACTCTGACTCTACTCTCCATCCAACTTTGCGCTTCATTATAATTAAATGAGTTTTGTTTTCAAGATAGAGTTTTGGAGTGAAAATGGGCATTGCCTTGCCTTTAAGTCTCCAGACCAAGCCTAGACTGGCTTGGCTTTCCCTGGTTCTCTACTGTATGTTCTGCTAATAATTGTGAAACGATGAGGAAATAAAAACAATTGAGCATTCAGATAGTGGAATAAAATGTAAACAATTCCGTTAAAGAAAGAAAGACATAAACGAATGTATTTAAGTGGTAAGGAAAGCGAAGAACTTGGTTTGGTATTGCCTAGCTTACTTTTACTTTTGAAGACATAAGTATTACTACATACAATACACTCACAGCGTATTTATTGTGTGTATTGCATTGTGTGCTTTTATGCAAGCTATGTGTATGGTGTGTTCAGTGTTCTACATAGTCCTATTGCAAATAACTAAATAGAATGGAGAAACAGAAACACTCACTTATTCTATCAGTATCTAAATATAAGTCTATGTAAAATGCAGGAGGGCCGCAGTTTATTAAGTAGAAAGAGGCATCGCTGCTGACTTGGTTTGGTTTTCCTGGTCTGGCACTGCCATTTCCAATTTCATAGAAAAGTCAAATCAAGCCACAGACTTTCTTCTTTCATGCGTTTGCTTTGAGGCGGTTATTGTATTGGTTGAATGCTTGGTTTCCTCCACAAATACTACCTACATACAGTACATTGCATAGTTGTGTCTTTCTCTATCTGTAATGTTGTGTTCCGTTCTAATGCAAACCGTTTTTGTTTGGTTTGAATATTTGGTCTCCTTCACCGTATGTTTTATGTACGTAATCACAGTCAGAGCAGACCAAACAGAATGGAGGAAAGTTGGACAATAAAGTTATTTCATATGAAGCACTTTAAGTACTTACTCTTCCTATTGTACATATGTACATACGTAGTACATAGGCATATTGCAGTCTACGTATGTGTGTACACTACTAATACTAATAAGTAATATTCATCTGTGCTAATGCATTTTACCCATATAGCGAGAACTCAACGAATTCTATTTATCGACCTATAATAATTTGAAACCCGATAGAGTTAGAATGAACTGGATGGACTGGACTTTTCATAGCCAGGCCAGGATTGATAATTTGCCTTATTATATTAATGCATTGCTTTGCAAGGCCGAAAGTCCATAAACTCTTATGTGGTAGTGTTATAGCTAGTATAGCATGGTATGTAGTACCAGCTGCTTATTTATATAAAATCTACTGAATTACTCGCTAAAAGCCTACGAATGAGAATAAATGCTTTTAGTTGATGAATACCTATACAGGAAATAGCATACACAACACAACAGCTGCTTATACCTAGTTAACTTAATGCAAAATAGGATACGAATGCGAATAGCGAAGGATCTGCTAGTGCTGATTCTAAACAATCACTGCAATGCAATGGCAATGTCTACTCAAATTACTATGGAGTATAATATGAGGGCTGGAATTCAAATCCTAATCCACGCAAATCCAAGACTACGAATAGTAAATCCCTTCAAGAGTACAAAATAAAACAATAAAACAGGAGTTGGAGACTTACTGGACAAAACATGTTTGTCACTTTAGTGTTTTGTGGACGTCAATACTATTACGAGCATTGGCTTTAGCTACTCGAACACAACACATTCAATTGGTCTATTTATTAGGAAACTAGCATAGCATGTATGCTAGTTTGACGTATACGTCAACGTCAACTGCGTATCCAACCAAGCAAAGGAAAACCAGAACCACTAATTGCAAGTTTACATACTTCCAGGAAAAATGCAACCAAATGACGATCGCTTTATAAATTGTTAGTCATGTGTGGTCTAGAGAACATAAATATATGTGCAAGCACTGCCTACTAAAGTTTCAAAAAACAAACTACCAATGCAATTGAGTGGGCCTTGATGCAAGCTAAGATATATTGGATTATAGTGTGAATGTTGGACAATGCAAATGCAAGCTAAGCATTATGATCTGGACTGGACTGGATTCTCAGCCAAGGCTAGGAGACTTCGTGGAACTCGCGTGTCGCGTTAGTTCCATAATTTCATTATTCATCCTGGCTGTCCATACTATATTTGCATAAGAACGGTATTGCATTGGATTTTCAAGTTAGGAAAACTAAACATGTTTAGCACGAGGTCTCTTGTCCAAAGGGAAATTAAATTACCTTCTCATATTTTGCATAATATTGTCCACCTTCTATGGCATTACACTATATGGTACACGTATGGTACACACTTTTGCAGCACTAGCACCAGCCAACACCGCTACTTTGAATCATTCAAAATTAATGTCTATTTCGGAATTAATTCACGTCCTCCCGTAGCTACTACTAATATTATACGAGTACATACCTTACGTGTATGTATGTATCTAGTATAGTCGTTTATGTGAAATTATTGTTATACATAATTCCCTGGACAGATTTACAACATTATAAGTCCGGAAGACGAAATTCTAGTATAACAAGGCAAAGTCGGTACGCTACGCTGCTGTGGGTAATTAAAAAGTTAGGCAAAATGTCATTATGCTCGTATTAAATGGATGGAAAGTTCCTTTTTAGTTTCCCAAAATGTGAAGAAGCTTTGAAAAATAGCTCAGATGGTATTTTTAGTTTTCTGATGTAAAATATCGCCGGGTAGGAACAGTGCAGTGCCTTCGTTATCTTTTTTTGATTTATTTTGGTAGTTTCATTGCGTGAATACTGTATGGGGAGAAGGTCCCGTCTGTATTCATTTCCTTAGGCAAATCGGGTGTCATTCCAGACAAATTGACATCTAGAAACCGAGGAAACCCAGCTGGAGGTTCGTGTTCCTCTCCCTCTTCCAGAATTTACGATCATTGCATCGACGGTGCAGAAAATTGCACTAGCTTTCACAAAAAGCACTTTGATGTCCTGTCGAATTAAGTCAACACCATGAATATACTAAAACCATGAATTTATAGTCTTTAACACAAGCTAGGGAATTCATGAATAATAAATACGTAATTAGGGTACCCTGCAAGAGCTAGTGGATAGCCAACAACAATAATAATGCAACTGTCGAAAGGAACTCTATGTAGATGCTCTATTTTATTCTGATTAGTTATTTATTTAATAATTTTGTGCAGGAATGATTATATAAACTTTATATGATTATGTAATATAAATATAGTAGGTTCTGTAGATGCTCCTTTTGCACAAATATTATAAGTCTGCAATGCACTATGTACATACACAATTTCTCTTGCATTTATATAAGTTTGCAAAAACGTCTATTTATCTTAGAATTAAAACTAAGTAGATCCCTAAGTGTTATTGAGCTTACGCTTATACATCCATGCATAAAATACTTGTAATTAGGCCCGGAAAATTCTAGGCTCGCCTGCAGACATACTCTGAGAATGCTATTTATATACCCAACCTTTCTACGACATTGCGAAATTCAAAATTTCCGAATATTTGAAAGAAGTCATACTTATGAAAGCGTGATGTAAACTTAAAACTGTGTGTGAACAAGAACATCTTACGAACTAACGTAAGTAGTATTTTGCATGCTACTAGCACTACTTGTCAATGCCTTAATGCTAACTATCAGTAGTATTATACCTGTTTAATACCTAATACTATATTCTGTCTCAAGGATGACGAATGTAGAAAAGAAAGCTTTTAGAAGTAGAAGCTTCTTTAGACTTTCACTTGCTCCCCAGCTTAGAGTGTATATATTATACACGCAGCAGCGTCACTGGCTAACAAGACAGAATACCACCTGTGACAAAATCTCCTTAGAAAATCCCTTTCTTTTTTATCCCATTAACTTCCTTATAGGCTATCACAAAAGTTTTACAAAATATATTGCGTACGCTACAATACAATACCAAGGAAATCAAAGACACTTATAAAACTACATCGTATTAGATCATATAGGTAGATCAGAAAAATAAAAAATAAATAAATAAATAAACACACACACAATAAGCTACAGTAGGTACAATATTTGTTGGAACCTACTTCATTTTGTAATAGTAAGAGAAAATGAATTATCAAAGAAAAACGGACAGTACATGATTCTATATTTACTTTGCATAAGTATGCACCATCCACGATGGAATTTGTATAGTAGTATTGCATTGCATACCAATTTAGAGTTTGGCATGATATTCTCTAAGGATTCCTGCACTGTATTTACGAAGGGGTACTCTGTTCAGAGTGAGATTGTGTCGTGTAACTAAACTAACGTATAACGTAGAGCTAGAACTCAAGACAATACAATAATACATGAATAATTCATATTCATGATGAGATGAGAGACTTTAGCAGGTCATCTACCGCTACTTTGTATCCAATACTAGAACATTGAAAGTGTATATTATAGAGACATTCAAAAAGTACGCATCGCATAGCATCGCTCGCGCATTGCATTATATTACATCGGATACAATGGATTTAAAAGTCGAGGAGGAAGAAATACTTGCTACTATTACTGGTACTACTGTTATACAATACTACTACTACATAAGTACATAGTACAACCACGGTGAGCTTTTGAAGCCCAGTGAATTGTTAAATACATATCCGAGCCAAGGCAAGAAAGTAGTACGGTCTAAAGAACACATCCTACTTTATTTTACTTTCTCTCTTAGTTCCCGAACTGGGGAGTCTGGTCTGGCTTGGTCTGGCCTATTACATTATATTATAAGTAGTCCAACGCTGAATGAAAGGAGCAGAACTTTGGATTGGAACTGCTTAGATGAAATATTTTTCCAAGGCGGAAAGAGAGAGAGAGAGCATATCTGCAGTAGACGAGTTGAGAGATCCGCTATTTTCTGTTCTGTAAGCTTAGGAGTTAGAACCATGCTATACCATAGTCTTACAAAATCAATAAAAAATATACGCAGTCTTCTAGGTATCTGTATTTACCAAGCAAGGATGTCATTTCATTCTTCTATGTACTGTACTGTATAGTACACTAACGTAAACTCTTTTTTCAACGAGCAAGGACAAAGCTCCCTTTCTCTGCCAACAAAATACGTACACAAGCAAAAAATGTCATTTTTACATTCCATTACATAGCAGTTCTCTCATTTAAATTAATTATTTTATTAATATAAGGATAATTTATCGCAACGCAAGGCAATGCCCTCAATACCATAGAACTCGTGATATGTAATAGCAGTTCCACGAACTATCTGTAAGTCTGAAACAGTATTAGGCTTTTTATATTGCGCTTTGTCACGGATGCACACTATCTTTCAATTAAAGCAATGGCTGGCAAGCCGTGGAGGTTGGTTCTTCTCAGTATTACTTAGGTACTGTAAAATGCACTCTAACAAGTTAAAATTGCTGATTAACGTAACTAACTGCAAATATTTTTACTTAATTTTAAATGTGTACCCAAGACACTATCCAAATGCTTCAAGTTCTATGCAAAATTGTCACAAACTATATAAATTAAAGACACATTAGTATTTGGTATTAATAATAATTTTTATGTATATCTTCCCCACCCAGGCATGTATTTACAAAATGCTAAATCCAATATTGCCCCTTTCCCAACAGAAGATGACATGAGTTGTTCCCCTGTTTCCCCTTTATTGAATTGGCTTGAAATCTACAGATATCTATCTATAGTTGAGTTTCCTCATTGAAGAGAATAATCGTAGTAGCTAAAATTCACAAACATCCTTTATTATTCTCATTGTGTGTAAAATACATTGGGCTTCAGTGTGCAGATACCATTTCCCATGCCAATCCCAATAGCACTGTAATTTAGAGATAAATAATCCCATGTAGAATCAGATATTTGGTAAATACAGGGCTAAGCAACAACTAGTACCTATATACTATATACATTCAAATACATTCTACATATTACATTTCACGGAACGCACATGGTAGTATACCATATTCGTCTAAGAGTATAAAATATGAGTATTGCAGCATATACTTAAAGTTATGAATAAAGGTATATGATATACATAAAATTTCATGGCAGGAGAATGAAATGGAATGGTAAAATATTAGATGGATAGAACACAACACAAGTACAAGGCTGTGCACACATACCATATACACATTCTATAATATTCTTGCTAATGACTTGGAAGTTTACTCAACCCAGCATAACGTAACTTTCACTGAGCAGAAAGCGAGGAAAGGACGGAATACAGTAAACTATGATAAAATAAGATAGGATGTTACGACTTGCATTATCTCTTTCGCAGACATGCTAAACTAATACACAGAACAGCAGAACAGGATTCCTTGCTTGGCTACAGTATTCCTGTATACATGTTATGTTGTGTGTGAGTCCATGACATTTCTCTAAGAGTAAACTTAACGTAAGTACAAAGAACGAGCGTCTATGAGGCGAGAATGCCTTCTGGAATGAACTGAATAGAGGGAAACCAAGGGTATAAACATAAACACACATAAAACCAATTATAAATAATTTAAAATTGTGAATGCCTAGGTAATGTACTCTGACTGTCTGACTTTAGTCTTCTGACAAAGGGTGGCTTTATTGGCATAGAATTTCCCCCTCACTTTACAATACATACTATACAGATAGAAGCGAAGTGTTACTACAATTGTTTTGGGATTTCCTACGAGTCTCTTAAATTACGTGTATCATTTGATGCTATCTCCTACTTAAGGCTAAGGAAAAGGTGAAACATTTAGAGGAAATCCAGTCTACTGTGAAAACAACATTGTAATTTTCAGGATAACTTTTTTAAACAAAAACAGGAACACAAGTATTTGGAACATTTATAAAATGTTACACTTTATAGGTAGAGAAACTCCACTTAGGCATAGTTCAACATTAGCGAAACCAGAAGTGAAGTAAATGGAGCGGGAGAAAGCTCTAAACGGAAAAGGTTTAGTCTAACTGTACATACAGTAAGTTCTCCTTCGTTTTCACACCTGAGGCTTACTTTGTACTTCTGTTTTTACTTTTTTTACAGTACAAGAGTGCAAAGTGCATTCTTTTCCTTAGTAATGTATTGTAGTGTCATGTGTAATACTTACTAGTACTTTCTCTTTTGGTTATTCTACTTTCTCCATCTTATGTGCCAGATCTACATTAACTACTGTACTGAGTCAAGATATAACCTGCAAGAGCTTTTTTATTTTTACATAAGGTTTCCTTATATGATAAGTAGTATACACAGTTTAAAGAGAAAGACCAGTGAGTTTTGCGAAGTGTGTACATGTATATGCCCAGTTTTTCTGTGAAAAAACTAGAAAAGAAAGAATTGATCTTGAGCTTAAATACGCCTACCGTCAATCTCACCTCGCATCGCCAGGAACTCTAAAGCACAAACGTACATTAGAATCCACTTTGAACTTCTAACACCAATAACTTTTCCCTCATGGTCTCTTTGACTCGTAGCACTACGAGCTACCAGCAGGACGACAGCTACTTTCTCTTTCAAGGCTTTCTCTCTCCTCCTTCCCTCTGCTTCTTGAACTGATCTTATCTCTGAACTCTTACTTCTCTCAAGTCTCAACGAAGGAATAATAGTGAATAACAGGGCGCTCAACAAATCTTTGAATACATACAAATACATATTATCTATACATAACAACGCTCCAGCTTTCCTTAGGTAGCAAAGCAACTCTCAAAACACAATTTACAAAATAACTACATATAAATAAAATACGCAGCAGTTCCAAGGCACTTTACTTACTGTTCTATCAGTAGCTACATAGCTAGCAGCTACCTAAATATGTACATTACGCTACAAGAGCGCCTACCTTTATATCTTTAAATAAAATCATCTTCTACATCGAAAAACAACTGTTCCGAGCAGAAAACTTTCGGATTCAATTACAGTTGCGGCAAATGTACTTTTCTAATATCCTGCAATAAGGTTCACTGCAAATTGATGTTGTGCTGCTGATGCGAGATGCGACCCTTACTTCCTTCTGCATGCAAGCATGATATGCAGGCAAAACTGTTCGCACTAAATAATACACATCATGATGCTATTTTATTTTACTTGAATCTTATATCTGAATTTGGACTACATGTACGTAAATACAGCATGCATACTCCATGCCATACAAATTGTGAGCTAGACTTTCTCTTACTTTCACCCTGTGAATAGGTAAATGTTATCTCGACTGTACAGTGTGAGTGTCATATTGTTTGTAATGCTTGACAATACAGTCCCTATACTATGGGAAATCTAAGGTGTCCAATGTATCAGCTCCGAAGGAAATTGTAATACTAAAGCAGCAAAGTATACTTATGTTATAATATCTGAATATAATAGTAAGGTAGCCTTCAGAGTTACAAAATATAGTATTCAAAAATTAAAGGTAGTTCAACGTAAAGATGGATGTTTAATATCAATACGATGTTATAGAAATACGAAATGAATTCTAACATAAATAACTATAATAGTAAAAGTCAAGGAATGACAGTATCTCGTATTTTGAATTTGCAATAATGAAGCCTGCTCAATTCAATTCAATTCTGGCTTAATTGAATTTGTTAACAGAGCAGCTCATTATTGTGTTATTTAGCGTGATATTGCCGATATTTTATATTTCACTGGAACTAAACTATTTGAGTGAACAATAAACGTAAACCGAACTCTTGTAGACATTTATGTATACTATAGGTTCCAATAGCTTGCATTAGCATCCAAAACCATTCCAAATGTACTAGATAATCGGGAAACGCTATTAAAAGGCAATTCATATCAATCCAAATATTTACAAAGCAGAAAATATGGGGTTATCCACGCTAGATTGAATTGCATTGACGATGAGTGGATTGGAATGTAAAACTTTGCAATGCAAAAGCAAAACTGCTGCCTGAAGTCTGAAATTGGGACTACCTACTCTTAAAATCCAGCGGAGCATCAACCTATAACTTTCAATAACATTATGTACATTCTCATTCTCTAACATAATACAGACAAATATTTGTACGTAGAACGCAACGCAATAAATCACATAGCTACAATGTACAAACTAGAAGTAAACCAGACCGGGCCAAACCACCGAAATGCAAAATGCAGCGCAACTATATTTGTTTCTGCTTTACTAAACAGGTACTAAATGTCTATCATGCTATTCCTACGTAATTAACGTTCCTATCCTTGCATTCCGATCCCTATGTATTATTCAGCTCCTTTGCCATCTTAATATACAGTACAATATATCATTTTGTTATGTCTGTCCTGTGTTGATAATCCTTTTGCATGTAGATTTTATTTTGTTGTTCGGAATATTGAAAACTGAGCTGAGGATGAGAACGAGAGACAATATGAAACTCATCTCCTATAATGAAAATCATCAATGCAAAACATAGCATCAGGTCGAGACAGGGCAAGAACAGTATTAAATCAATCACAGACCGGAAGGCAAAGGAATCCTGACTTGACTGTTGGAACGTTGGAAGTTATTATAATACAATAGATTCCGAAATTCCAACGAAATTAATGCACTTCAGGCTCCAAAGATTAGCAAACAGTTTATCTGTATTCTGTTGTCTATTATTTGACAGATATTCTTAAGTTATTTACTGCAGGGGTTACCAAAACATCAATTTGTCTTTCGTTGGTTAAACATCCGACTTCAGACACAACAGAAATGATGTTACACTCAATTTCTACACACAATGCAATGGAAATACCACTAACGGCAATATATTTACTTTAGGCAAGTCCCTATGCAAATTCTAAATTGGCAAACACCAGTTTGAATCTAATGGTAATGAAAATTGGGTCTTTCATGCATTAAATTTTTAGTTTAATTACCTAATTAACTGCAGACGTTGTATAATATGGATCATCCTTATGTAATACATAATTTTTTCTTCCCTCCAACTTTTTACCTACACATTATGTTAAAAAAGCTACAAAAATACACCGTTAAATGTAAAAAGATCAGTTACATAGTTGCTAAATAACTCAGTGCTTAGACATTTCTTCAAATGTGACTATTGTATGTACCGATTCAAAACGTCATGGAGAAATTCACGAAAAGAGAAAGAATAACTGGAACGGGACTCGGGACAACGGGACTCTTCTCAGCTTGCAGTCCGGTAGTTCAACTCTAGCTCGTAGCCTGACTAATGCCATTAGCATGCCGCAGTGCGCCTTGCTGTGAATAGTTGTATGTGGACATTGCAACAAAGGCGTCTGTTCTAATTCACACTCTTAGTAACTACTAGTATGATCCGATGCTATAGATGCATGGGAGTAGATTTTAGTAATACTAATACTAGTAATGTGTCCATATAACGTGGCATGAAAAGGCCACATTTACTTCACGAGAATGAGCAAAACATGATTAAGTGCTCCTCTGCATTCAATGAACACACTTGGCTTCCATTATGTAACAAAGACAAAACTAACGATAAGTAAGTAGCAGTGCAGATAGGCAGAGAAGTAATATCAGTACAATGGGATAGTGGAATAGCCTGGTGTAGTAATAATACGACAGTGGAAGCTATGTAATGTCTTGTCTTTGTAATGTAGCCACATTGCTGCTACTCTTCAATGAATAAACTAACAATAAAAATAAATGTTCATGTCTATAAGTGGTAATCTATGCAAATATTTATAAGATACGCAATCAAAGTAGAAATAGCTACATATATACCTAAATGTGTATTATTATGTATTTATAGCTTATTCTTTCCATAGTTACACCCCAGAGAAAGCGAGCGGAACGACAGAGAGGAGTACGATTACACATAAAATGGAAGTTGCCTTGCTTACTTTCACTTTTTATTTTAATTATTCTCTTTGCTACGGAATATTACTTTTATAACAGTTATGGAGCTGTGAACACTGAACACGGACTTTTAGTACATGTGGAATGTAGAAAATTTACATGCATGAGTACGTCAGCAAACGAAATCCTGTAATATCATAATAATATTTAAGTGTGCAGAAACAACAAGTATGTAGAAATATTTTGTATACAAAATTGGCCATGTCTCACTACTTATTAGTATAACATACGTAAACTGTGTGTATAAGCCCCTTTTTACAACAATTTTTTTCTTCCTCCTTAGTTGATGTTGATAGAGAAATAAAATAGAATGCAAAAAGTGTATTAGTGATATAAGAGTAAGGATGGCCATGGGAAAGAAAATTAAAAGCGGAAAAAAGTTTTTACATTCAATTCAAAGGGCCGAAAGGAAGGATGCATACGATGATGGGAGTGTGATGGGATGCTAAGCTAGTGAGGCTGGCTTGGCTGAGGCAACGCAAGGGAAGCCCTCAAGAAAAGTTTTGACTTTTTTTGGTTCTCGACTATGTATATTTAAGGTAAGTTTTTCTCCGTTCTGTTCTGAGGGAATGTATGTATACTAAGTACGTATATATTTAGTTAGTACCTTTTTATATACTAAAAGAGAAAGTAGTAAAAAAGATGAAAAGACTTTCACTGAGGAGTCAGTCTCTTTCCCTCGTCTCGTTTGGTGTGGTGTGCTTTACCATGGGATGGAGTCTAAAGATAGTTTACAGTTAGTTTAGTCACGTTACGTGAGTAGATAGGTTGAAATGAAAGTAGTCTGAGATGATGTAGCAAGATAATTCTATTTTGTTTTAATTTAGTCTGCTTTTATTTCATTTGCACCCTGAGTGACTAAAAGAAGCTTAGACTCTATCAGCACGCTCTATTATATCTACTACGTGTACTGTACTGTAGTTGTATTTACAGTTACTTTATAAACCAAAGCAATTCTACGTTCAGGCCAGGCCAGACTAGACCAGGTCTGAACCTCTTTTCGCATTAGTTACGTAAATAGATACTGTATTGCATGTCATACTCTAACATACAATGTATGTATGTTATATGTATGTGTAAGTGTAACTGCCTACATAATATAGCACAGCGAAAGTCAAATCAAGATAGTTAGTTAGTCGCTATGTAGTTTCTCTTGGTATTCATTCCCTCGTTGACTTCACTTTCTTTCTTCGAGAGAAAGAAGATGAGAATGATGATTAGCACTAGTGTAAATTACGCCTTCTTCCCATTTTCATTTTACACTGCGCTCTGTCCTGGAAAATTGACTTGAGTTAACAATAGCCTTTCTTATGCAACCTTTACTTTACTTACGTGCGTCATGGCTTTTCCCTCTACTTAAGTTAGCTACTAAATTCACAATAATAATATTGAAATAGAATATACAACACACTTCTTGAGTTACCATATAAATAAATATAATACCTCATTTTCCAGTAGTTTCCCATGGGAGAAACTTTGGAACCGAATTTTAGTCCACCCAGGCATGCTGGACTGAAGACTGTAAATAATTTAGGCCTTTAATAGTGATTACAATAAATAGCGAATGAATTTGTGTAATAAATGTGAGGAACTCGATCTTGTTGGCAGTTTTCCGCTGCGGAAAACACTGGGCTGAAAAATACGGTGTCTTGTCTTTTTAACATTATCTTTTTTGAAGGTTTGATATATATTTACTGATATATTGTATGTAAGATGCCTATGTTATGTAACTGATACTCTTCGTGTTTTGTCTCTGCTACTTTATTGATGGGGACATGATTTTTATTTTTATATACATCATCAAAATAAACTACTATAATATAATAAGCATGCAGAAGAAAGGACGCAATACAGATGGATAATATCTGTAGATATAAAAAATTGTGATGAAACACAAGTTACGCAATAGCGACAAAAGTATCGATTCCCTAAATACTTATTTTTGTCCCTATTGATATACTAACGTATATAGAAAATGTATACATTATATCTGTAGAGAGAGAGAAAGTATTAGGTTCATATGTATGTTATATAAATGTTTTTTGCAGCCTACTACCAATTCCACACAATTCAGCTTCCTTTCCATTCCACGCATCTAACAGTAAGTAATTCTGGCTAACTAACTGTAAAGTATACTGCTTACATTGTCATAGCCTTAAGGCAAGACAAAAGGATTAGTTATTATGCTGCAGTACAAGTACTACAATACAATACACGTTACCACACGCCGCGCAGTTACCTAAGTAAGCCAACGAAACTTGTAGCGTATGCAAAATAACTTTTACATCCGAACCAGAGTTAAAATTCAAATAAGAGTAGGCACTATAGTCTAGAGAAAACACAAAACTTGAAGAATAAAAGAAAAGCTGACTTTTTCACTTTTTTGGAATACGTTCTGTGGTTTTGTGAATGTGCCTCTTATGTTTATACTAACTACAGATATGTATTGCAATAGCATTTATAGAATGGGTACCTAGTTATAGGATAACGGCTTCTATGACTTTCCTATTTCCATTAAACGACAATTCCACTACTAATAAATTACTTAGTAAGCCAGCTAATTTTACTTTTTTAGAAGTCTTGAGACATTCTGCAACTGTGTATAAATACTTTTATGTAATTTAAAGTTTACCTAACAGAATGCGTCATATAAAGTAGACATTTCCCACTTTGCAGTCTGTACAGGGTGGCTAAAAGCGAATTGTTCCTTTTATTATGAAATCATTATTTTTTGAACAACCTATTATGTATGACTGCAAATACAGCAGGTAGCATTTGCATATGGGAATCAATAGTCATCTTTATAATTTTATACACAATTTTTAAGTTATAGAATAAATCCTAACGCACAGGTATATGTATTAAGTGTATAAGCTAAGCTTTACTTTTTCAAAGTTAAAAAACAAGGAATATATAAACACATTCCATAACTATGCATTATGCATACCCCCTTACTTACTTTAACTGTTATAATTGCCACTAATGCTCATATTACCACTGCTACAAAGTATAGAGAAGAAGACAAAGAAAATGTAATGACTTTCTCCACGCAACAATATAATAATGACAAAATGAAGAAAAGTGACTATATGCATGCAGTGTAGTGTAAATTTAAATAATGAAGAATAGGATATGTGTCTAAGTGTTGTATATAGGAAAAGTTTATATTTACAGAGTTTTGTCACAGACACTGTGGCTGTGACCGAATCTGCTTCTACTTTGGTTAGAACTTGAGTCGGGGAAGGTAAAGCCTTCCTTATACCTAGCTCGCCCCTTGAAAAGAAATCCATATACATATGCTACAGAATATTTTCCTACAACATGCATAAGAGGAGAGAATAGGAAGTATTTTTGGTGAGGTAGGTGCTATGGAGTATGTAGGTGGTTTGCCTGCTAAAGGAGAAAATGATAAAAGATAAAATCTTGAGTGAGAGGGGGAACTGTAGGATCATATATTTAAATATATCCATAATAGTGAATACATTTGCATATGTACATTGTTCACGTATAGTTTACAATGCATCTATATAAAGTAATATACTATTACTGTAGAAAATCTATTCCAGGAACGATGGCGTGAGTAAACTATAATTTTTGCATACTAATGCCCACGCACCTACTACCTACCTTTATTGCCTTCCACTCTACTGTGATCTTCTGCCGTAAGTATTACGAATGCACTCTTATTTCCATAACTCGCAGTTTCAGAAAATAATATATAGGCAATAAGCATTCCACATTCAATGTATACTTTTGTATATTAGGGATCCCTTCTCCAACTTCGTAATCTCGTATTAAATTGTCGTTAGACTGAGTCAGGATGAAAACGACCGTTCAAAATCTCACAAAAGGGTAGGCTACAAATATTAGGTAATTTCCGTTTTGTGTAATGTACTAATACATCCAACCCGAAAGCGATTAACCTTCATTAATAACATGACAAAATGACGATTTGTACAAATACTGGAAATTTTTTATATACGTAAATATCTAGATAAGTAAGATAAGAAAGTGTAATAGTCGAAATAAAAACATCACAGAGAAACTGCCATTACTATGTCGAATTTCAGCACTAAGCATACATCTATGTTGCCAACTGCCAATAATAGTTGTTCAATCACCACTTGGATAGTTACTTGGATACTTGTATGAGAAAAGGGTTATAATTTAAAAGAACTATTAGTTAGTGTAACCAGAATGCGAGAAGGGCCATAAAAATTCGGCTTTCGAACTCGGGCGGATTCTAATTGTATACAGTACTGATATAGTAGTATGAGCTCGACTTCCTTTCAGAATACTTAACTTAACCTCAGTAAGCCAAAGTCCGCAATAACTTAAGTTTAGGCAGGCTAAGCCAGGCCAGGCTAGGCAGCGATTTAAAAGGAGGGCAGACAAAACAACCCACCTTTAAACATTGTATACATTATAGACTTACACGTGATTTGGCAATAGGAGCGAGGAGAATTTCAGGAACAGAGCCAAAGAGAAATCCATTGTTACAGAAGGTCACAATATAAATCATCAAAGGTACTGGCTGTATAAGTCAACTTGGAGAAAGTAACCTCATTTCTTTTGTTAGGAAACGCAACGCCCCATGAAGTCAACATTTGCTCATATTACCACAAATTGCATTAAGTCTGTATTCTGTATTGTGTTGCACACATTCATAGTACCTATATGTAATATTATAACATAAAAGTAATATTCTACACATACAGAGTGGATTAATATTTATTAAAAGTAAAACGTATGCAGACAACACACATTTTATACTTACCTTTGTGAAGCACTATGCAATACATTATATATTATGCTTATTTTGTATATGCACGTAAATCAGGACAACAGTGTGCTGTCCGTTGAAGAGAAATAAATAGCAATAGGCAACGCATGGTTGGGTTTGAAAATGGAATATAATGTGATGTGAATATGATGACACACAATGTGTGAAAATCTGGTGGTGAAAGGAGCTTTGCAATTTACAAAGACCATCAACCATGTGATTCAAAATATATGCATGTCATAGCGTTGAGAATTTCAATTTTCAAATCAACATAATACATTCGCAGGGGCAGTTATAGTTTTACTTCCCATTCAGATGCACCAATAATGTCAGAATTTATGAAGAGTAATGAAGGAAAGTATAAGGCGACTGTCGTTGCTTATTGTCAGCTTGAGACATGGAGACAGTTTAGTGAAATACAATATACAATACACGTACGTTCCTATTTGCATCATTTTACTAGGAGAAAGAATGGGTTTACTTTTGTAGACGAAATAAAAATTCTTTGTAAGATGCATAAAATGCTTATGGGATCCTTCAAGAACAATGCAATATTGAATACTGTATAGTAGAGATGCAAATTCATGGAGCAAGCATTTTCGTAAGTTTCATAAAATAAAATAGGTAGGTTTTCCACAAGGCTTGGTATATTAGTAGGTGGAAGAGAGTGTGGTGAAAGTTTCTTACCCATAGTGAACCTATGCACTCATGTATAAATAGTTATATAACATTGTAGATTTTAGAATCAACAATATTTTACACTTTTTATGAAGGTAATGTATTCTGTATGCTATATATGTATATGAATGTATGAAGATGAAGCACATATGAAATTGAATTGAATAACTTGAGTTTATTTCGTATTGTTGTATATTTTACACGTAGACACTTCACATATTACAAAGAGATAGTCAAGTCAGGGCAGGAAAGGACAGGAGAATAGGAGAAATGCTAGGACTTCATTGAAAACCTTACATTACGTGCAACATTTGAATTCATACAGTCAGTAGACTGCTTGCAGTTTCTTATAAGTTACTTTAGTATAGTATATAGTATAGAGATAGACTTGGTTTGGTTGGTTTTGGTTGGCTGGTGCATATTATTTAGTGGATTGGATTTTGGTTGGAGTGCTTATCTGTATTTTGGAAAACACGGAAAGATTGAAGGAATCACTGAAGGATGCTTTAGGGAATGACACTACTTGATCTGATATTCATACACATTCTGATAAAGAATCTTTTACATTACATTTACGAGTACGTCACCACAGGAAACTTTAAAATTAGAAAACGTACCCACAGCACAATTTAATGTACTTACAACAAGTTGTATTCTTTGCCCCATACAAGTACAACGAATCACAATTTTATGCTATTGGTACAAAATTGTTGGAAATTTGTGTTTAATTATTTCTTTGGAAATGCAAATTATTATTGGAAGTATAGGCTTGGAAGTTTTAAGAAAGTGGCTCATTACATTGATTTTGGGAAGATGGCTATTGGTTAAGGTTAATATTAACTGTACATAATGTTTCACCTGTAGATTTGTGTAGGAATACAAATGAACTAATTATTTACTTACTGATTGCATACTTATGTATGTGTATGCAAAATTGAATTCATGTATTCAGTGTTTCTGCTTACCTACAGTTGATCTTGCATCGATAAAACTTTCCCTTTTCAATTGAATAATGCTTTCCTCTGTTTTCTGGAAAAATTGATTGCAATTTTTATCTCGGATGTGAAGAGACAAGAAAGCATAAAGGTTAATTGGTAAAAAGTTAAAGTTTTAACGATTTGAAATTCTGTACACAGACATTTTACTTTCTGAAGACATCCTTTAACACATAGTGATACATACTAGCTACCTAAGCTATCTATTTATATACTTAAAGTACATTATTCGGCTCTGTATTATCAACTTGAGTAGTTTTCTGTCCCTCAGAGTCCAATTTTAATTCGTTACGCTACCAAATTCAATTTACTCCTTAGTACTCTATCATGGAATGAAATTAATCGGAATTTCTGATTTTGTAACATACTGATCTAAAAATCTATGCACAATATTAATAGCATTAAAATCTGTTACTCTACTTACTTTTCTAAAACTTTCGAAGTAACTGAATTTGCTTGCAAACATTTCCAAAGACTTTCCATAATCTTTGTCTAATAAGTAACAATAACAACAGTTAATACATTAAGATCCACCAACTATTCCTTTTGTACGCACTTATAGTACCTATTATATAATAATTGCAACATAGCAATTTTAACCATTAGATTTATAGCAATTATATCACTTTATCACAAAAATCATGACTTTAAAAAAAATTAACAATTATCCTTTCGCAGCGGGCATGTAAGTCAGATTTTAAGACTGTAGTGAACTGTACAGGCTCATCACAAAAGCTATCTGTCACCCCACAAGGACTTTCTGTTTAAGAGAAAGCAGTAAAAGTTTTTATTCCTCGTGACCTCATCCCTTGATTTTACATGTGTGCTTTCTAAATCTCTTTTTATTTCTTCTTAGGCAATCCTAATGACTAGAGCTGGACTTTCGTGTCAACTTATAAGAACCATCCAAACTAAATAGCTATGGATATAAATCAATTTTATATGAAGAAAGTTTTCCAATAAAAATGTAATGTGGTTAATAAATTGTCGCATCCTGGATTTTCCCTGTAGGCATAAGAGAGCTAAAGTTTTAATTGGGAATTCAAACTAATGGGAACAATTTTAATTCAAACTACTATATCACTGGCTGTGTAATGTAATGTAATCGCAAAGGTAGTGTCTAATTAATGCTCATAATAAAATTAGCTTCACATTTACTTAGAATTAGGTGCCTGGTCCTACCTATCTGTTATCTGTTACAGTTTATAGTAGCTAACTATAAACTCTTCTATTATTCAATATCATTTGTATGGTATGTATACGTATAGTCCCACAAGTATACAGATTTACAGTCATACTAGCCCCTACTCCCCCGAATCTGCTTGCTAAATTAATTGAAGTGAATTAGGGTTATGTACGTAGTAATTCTAAAGCACTAGCTTTAAATTGCCAACGTGATTTCCCAATTCTCTTTGATTGGACTAGAAATGAGTGAATGAAATGTGCAATGTGCCCAATAAACTTTACGTGACAATCCTCCGCTATTATACTAAATGTTCCTGTAATGTAAATTGTAAGCCACAGAGATGCATACCTCTGTTTTACACCAAACAGCTGTTTGCACTCAATTTCTCATTAGATTTTAATTAGTCTAGAGTAATTCGTTTTGAAATTCATTACAGCAGTAAAACATTTTATAATATAGCTCAGCCTCATACCTTATACAGAAGCAGGTGAGTAACATTTAATGTTCTTGTTATTACAAATAAAAGAATTATGAATTTTAATTAACAACTTTCTCTTGTATCACAAAATCTACTAACCTTTCTCCACCAACTTTCACCAAGCTAAACTGGCAGTGTAGCTCAATTTTGAAGTTCTTCCTATTTTATTTCCACCAATTAAGACTTTTACAATTGTAGGTCATTAATGCATGGAAAATTTATGTCACAATTTTTAAAACAGCTTTTCCGATAATCCACAAAACTGTGACTTATTCAAATGATGATATGAAAAACGGCTATCCTCCTTAATATAGTACATAAAAGTAGGAGAAAGTAAATATTCAACAATTACGCATACTCACAGAGAGATCAATTTTATGTGTAATAAATTTTTGGTTCGTTTCACTGAAAAAATGTCAGTTAGAGCCAAAAACGGCTAAAACTGCTTAAGTTAATTAAGTAAATATAATATACAACAACCTAGTACTCCCTAGTCAGCTAAACATGTAAATATGCTAAATCTTACGGCACAACAGAACACATTGATACTAAATCTATAATAACCCTATAATAACGCGACTCAGAATTCGTATCATAACATTCAAACTACGAATCAAGTTACATTTCATTAAAAATTGAATAAAAATTGTCTCTATTTCAATTAAGACATTAAAACAACTGTATATATCTTTTGACATACAAAACTTACTAATTACCTCTTTAAAAAGATTTCTACACAGAAATTCTCATGTGCCAAATTACTTACAGTGCCTCCGTTACTATTTGCTACCTAAAGATAGCCAAATTAAGTGTCCTGTCCATTAATGTCAAATTGTTTATATACATTTAAGTTACAATAGGTTATAAATACACGATAGGAAAGCTACCTAACCATTAATACGTTTAACTTAACTATTTGTCTATTTTAAATCAGGAAACCCCTTCTATTGTATGTTAAATATAGTAAATTAATTGTAACACAGTAATTAATTATAATGTAACTGTCAGACTTACATAGACACACATATTTCTACCTAACTAAACTAATACACATATATACTTGACTGTAACTGCAACTTGAATTAAGTATATAAAGTTATGTAAGTAAACGCTAACTGTATTACTTGCTTCTACTACGACTTAATTAGAATTATTATTAATTTATATACACCGTTGATTGCAAATGGCGCAAAAAGGTAAGGTAACGATAACACAGTACAAAAGCAACAACCAAATGATTGCGTTGTCGTTTTGCCTCGTTACTTTACTTCCCTATAAGTATGATACTATACATAGTACAATACAAGTACAAGTACACCTATAGACTATCAATCACGAAGAATGTCAAATGTCAACGTTAACGATTTCCTGTCCCTTGAAGTATATTTATATTGTGCATTGCGAACGTGAGTGAACAACGAGATGGCTTTTGTATCTGTACTTTACTGTACTGTAGGTGTAGGTGCTTCTAATATTCCTGCCCGAAGTAAGCTATAAGTTTGCATGTAACTTTCTCCCTATCTCTTTACACAGCTAGACTATCTTTTGTTTCTAGTAGTAAATAGACTCTTACTATAGTTCCTATAGGAGTCTAGTACACAGATATCAATAATTATACCTAAGAGTTGTGTATGGTAAAATAATATGTAATTGTACTGAATGTACGTTTATTTACAAGAAGTGTAACTATATCGGTATATGTACTACATTAACTATTTTGCAACTAAATTCTGAAGCCATCGCCGATTACGACAACACTAATGGTTACGCAATCAATTCTAGTAAAAGTAATATAGGGGCAGTATATGCTAGAGTAGATTTAGTATAAGTAACAATATAGTGTGTAGAATGTATTGTATAGGAAAGTATTTTTAGAGTTTTTTAGTATATACAAGATTTACAACAGTTGTATGTACAGGTAGCAAATATGGTACATGTACATATACACACATACATAATAGTTCCTTATTTATTATGTAACATTTTAATTATTTACTGTAGTAAATGTACAGTAGAGAATTATTAGTGGTGCACTTTTTATTTATGTAGGTATTTTAGTGTAATAGGCAATAGTAGTCAAAGTCAAGTCAACATTGTATGCTCAAGTCTGTAGGTATAAGGTATAATAGTAGGAATGGGAGTAATATTATTATTTAAGGTATTTATAGGAGTACAAAGCTAAGTACTCGTAATGTACTATATTACGTACGTACAGTATAGACAGTAATAAAAAGGTGAAAGCACAATGATTGGATCAGAAATTCGTCTTTTGGTAAAGGGGGATGTATTTATGTGGCAAGAACACACAGAGACATTTAGTAGACTACCAGACCAGAATTGATGACATTTTGGAGGAGACTTAATACGGGAAAGCGTATTAGTACACGCAATAAAGTACGTCTCCCTGAAAAATTTATGTTTAAGACTGTGTGATGAAGGTGTGTGGAGGTGCCATCATAGTTTTAATGTTCTTTATCTTGATCTCTCCTTCTTCTTTCTCCAATTTGCAAGATGCATGGGATGTGTAGAAGGTAGTATCAGCAAGTAATGGTAGAGGTATATAGTATATAGCGTGTTGGTTGTATGTATTACTTATATACTTACGTAGGTAGGTAGTACTAAATGATTTGCTTAAGTAGTAGAATTTCCTTTAGTATGTAGTATGTAGAATGTATGTATTTGTATTGTTTTGTGACTAATATTACGTTCCAGGGGCTAGCATCTTTGACAACTCTTCATCTTGTAGACATCCCTTCAGGAACTCTTCTTGCGTCAATTGCCCATCACCGTTTTCATCCATTTTGGCGAAAATACTCTTAGCCCTCTCTTCGGCAGAGTCTTGGGGTCGATTAGCTGAATTGGTGCCTAACATGTCATAGATGGCCTGCAAACAAATATTTATGAGGTTTTCTTACTTTTCCCACCTTTGAATTTCATTAACCATTTAACTATACTTACAACTTACAACAAGTACAAGTACGTAGTCTTTCGGCAAGTACAAATATATATTTTCTGTCTATTCTATATTATACAATGCCTTTCAAATTCCTTGCATCTTCTGAATCCTAAGCACCAAGTAATTTCTGCTTTTTTCCGTATAAATATTAAGGTAAAGGTAAATAAGCACATGATTTCAAGCAAAGTTCTCAGAAATAAAAAAAATTGCCTGATAGACCATTACAAGTTTTTACTAATTTTACAAAAAAAAAGTTGAAATGGAGAAAACAAAAGAAAGTTTGAACGTTAAAATAGGATATACCACATATTTGAAGTGCACTGTATACAGGTACGTATTTACTACCTACACAAGAAATAAAATGTAAATACAGCTAAGGCACACTCCTTAAGAATAATGCAGTAGCGTACAGCAGGGAGATACGCATTGGGTTCTTTATTTTACTATTTTATGTAGTACTATAGAAAACAGAGCACACAACTCCAATATAAAGATACTTAGGTCATAGAGTGCTATGCACGTTCAATGAGTCCATCCGACCGTCCTAGTCCTACTTTCAATCCTCTTTTACTTTACTATTCCATTTATAGCTTTCCCTTTCCCTCGTTGAGTCTTTATGTTCGTATCTGTTGGATTGGATTGGCATGGCTTGGCTAGTGACTAGAACTAAACTAAAACCGAACCTTCACTGGAGACAAGACAGAAACTCTCTCCATGTCAGACTCAACTGAAGCAAGTCACGAAGGCTGACGCTCTATACTCATTCCTACTTACGTAAGTAAAAATATACAATTCTTTTGATTTTGGCACAGAAACTACAGATACAGCAATAGCCAAACCACACACATCACAACTCATTCCATATATCTGTGTAATCTGTATCTACTATTTATATAGTACATGCTAAATACATCCATACAAACTAGATACAGTACACCTATATAAATGTAACAATTGATGATATATTTTTATAGGGAAGAGTATTGGGCAGTATTTTACTTACTTTACAATCTATATACAGGAAATAGATGTAAGTCTAAGTTAAGTGGAACAAACCTAATCCTGCCCAACCCAATTGGATTCAATCCACGGAGTGAGTGAAGAGGCTAAAGCTCGAGCTTACTTCGAGACAATGCAATGGCAAGGGATAAATGCAGTTCCAGATGGAAAAAATAGATAGAACTAACATACGCGAATTAAGACAGTAGCGGGTTCAACATTGAGCAATGTAGGCAAGTAAGTAAGTATAATGAAGAAGACTGACTGTGACTGAATTGATCTAAACTACGAAACCGAGCTGGACTGGATGAAATAAGCCTTGAGAAACAAAAGTGCATATCTACAAATACTATCTATTACCTACCCCACCAATGCCTAATATCAGTATATTTATTTTATATAAATGTAACTGCTACATAAGAAAACGACATTCTCTCCTTCTTCCTTCTGCAAATGGAAAACGACTCCCCAAAGACCAATTAAGGTCCTCACTAACAATCTACCAAATTATCATAGAATCCGAAAGAAAAGGGCAAAATTACGAAGTAGAAACGCAGCAGAGCCAAAATCAAAGAACGAAGATTACATTTACAATAGTTAGTTTACTGTTAACTTTGACTTTTAATGTGACTTTTTCACTTTGCTACATTGGAGCCAGAGCAGATCTATCTGCACTAAAGTAGTCCAGGTATAAATAAATCTCAATCATACTTGTATTTAACAATGCGTTCAGTTTAAGCAATACAATAATGCTAATAAAAACCAATGCCGAAACGTGCTGAAACTGAAAATTGCTACTCAGCTAAAGGAATAAAGCCTATTATTTACAAAACAAAAACAAACGTGTTTCGCTTTTGCTTCCCTAACTCAATAAAGTAACTTTAACTACAGATATAACACCAGCAATTTTAGGCATGTGTAAAATAGTTTAGGTGTATTCGGTCTACACAATTTTACTACTTTAGCTACGTAATGGTCTACCGTCAATATTCTTTCACTTTGTCATATGTATTGCCATATATTATTGTAAAAACAGAATAATTTGCTATTTAAGTATATACAGAGTAGTGTCGATATAGTTTGGACTCTACTCATATGGTTCATTTGAAAATTAGGAGTATAGTCAGAACCAGAATCTGAAAATAGTGCATTACTCTATTATCACCTTCTATTGTCTTCTTCTTCTCAAACACATTATTTGAAATCAGTAAATATAAGCTGAAAATAGATACAAAATACCTGAAAAATGGGTGACCTACAGATACTTATTTTGTGAATGATACATTTCTGTTCAATATTTTTGTTCGTCACTTCATTTTACCTAAATAATTATTTGTTTTCACCAAAATGAAAGTATTTAATCCCTGACTACAATGTTTGCAATCGTTTTAAATAGAAATCATGGAAACTTTAAATATTTAAGAGCGATTAATACATTTGCTGTGAATATGTATTCAAGTATTCAAGGTACACGAAAATTTTGACTTTTTTATTTAAGTGATAACTAATGTGGAATGAATTCAGGAATTATTGTTTGGTTTGAGTTTGAATCAATCCACACTGGCATGAATTAATTCAAAGAGACTTCCACTACTGGCGCTAAAACGTAGATGCTTACTAGATAGGGAAAGCAAGAAAGCTACTAGGAAGATAGAATAATGCACCATTTCGTAATGCATAAATAACCCGGAGAGTTGTAGATGATGTAATTTTATTTTTGGCCATATGCTACATCAGAAGAATGCTATTTGCTGTTTGGGTAAACACTATCATTGTACTTTGTCCGAAAGAGTATGCAAAACGAAACGAAACCAACCACTTATATAAATGTAGAAATCGATAAATCATGGACGTAGCAGTACGTAGATAGTATGAAGAAATATGAATAGACATAGTTGTTGGTAAGTAAAAGCTGAAATGAACCACACAAGCTTTTGTCCTATTTGTATACTACACAAACTACAGTATTTCATAAGTCACAAACTATAGTGCATGATATAAGACAAAAGTGATTGTTATGCAGCTTTCTATCTGTCATATTATACTGACAGTGAGTATGAAGAGACAGACACATTAAAGTAGAATCGCATACCTCCATATTTCCCAGTTTCTACCGCTAACATTATTTCTCTTTGAAATATTGTATCCTTCTAACATTCAGAATGCTCAGAACAGGCAAAATATACATAACTAATGACATAGACACTCCTTCAGACTTTCTCGATTCTAGGAAGCTGAGCGTGACCGCATATTATACTTATCTATCCAGCAAATTATCCCATTATCCATACACACGCGGTAGACATTTCATAACATATACAGGTACTATTACAAATTACAATCATAAATATATACATAAGAAACATGCACTGCTATTTGGCAAAACTAAATTGCCAAAATCTAAAAACTTTGCTATCTTTAAGTATGCTTATGTAAATTGTGTGACATGTGCCCATCTAGTAGAAGTATATTCTTTGCAAATTAACTAGCGAAACTATCATGGATGACGCATTTGGGTTAAAAAATGTGGTCATACATGTTATGCGAAGAAATGTTCTTAAAACCTACCTAAAATACCTAATGCTTCCCAAAATCCACTATCTGTATTTGGCAAATAATAGTTTGGCAAATAAGAATGTAGTATTGTTATCTATACCACCACAACTCTACAAAATATGGATGCACTGAACACACAGAGAAATCTATTTAATAATGTTACGTATAGTTCAAGCTGCCTCAAGAGCACATGAAATGCAATGAATATAGCGTAACCATATGAAATGATTGTGAATTCGGTGGAAGTTCTCCTAACTCTGTCTACCCGTGTGTCTTGTCTTGGCTGTCAGTGGTTGTGCCGTACCTCCTGCATGGCTGGATCAATTACCGGCTTCCTTGCTGCCACTTTCTCTACATAGCCACTCAGCTGGAATAAGTTACGTTAGAACTTAGAAGGTGATGTGCAGTGCACTATCTATCTATTCTTGCAAACTCTACCCCATTCTGCCGCTTTGTATTCTTACAGAGTCAACCTTTCACCTGCGCATCCACTAGAAAATTTAATATTTTCCTTTCGAAGCAAATCTATCATTATTTTCTGACTTGACTCCATCACGCATAATACAATACCTATCCACAGTACGTGCATCTATTTATTGTGTGGGTAGAGAAATATTGAACTCCGATATAATGGAGCAGAGACAAACAAGGAAATGGTTACATGTATAGATATGGCATGGTGGACTGGATAGTTATGAACTATATGTATAAAAATGCCTAGTACATAAACTATCATTTTGCATTTAGTGTTGTATTAGTATATTCTATCCATAAAGGATTTCCAGCATGCAAACATTGTATTTCCTGTATAGTAGAATATGGAGACGTTGATAAATGGCTTTTGAGTGAAAATAATAGTTTTCAGCTCGCATTAATAACTGCCTGAGAGAATATATTGAATGTGGTATTGATAGTACAGTTAACTAGTATCGCCAACCGACAATATAGCCATTGATAATTACCAGAAGGTAAATAAAGTTTGTTTACTACTACTAATATAGGAGGTACAGGAGTATTATCCTAATTCCTTTTAAATGACAAACTGCCATGTTAGAGCTAATAAGAGAATTACAATTTAACTGGCTATTTCCGGTCGATTACCTTTCATTAACTAGGTACATTCAGTGACACGCAAAAAACACGCACGTCATTATGCTTTCACCATTGCATTGTCAACTTTCACCATATTATGTAATACTTTGCTGGGTTATTTTATATTCTGTTCACCCTAAGACGAATTTTGTTTAAAGAAGATATAAATTAAGCTAACAGTATCATGATCGGCTTACGATGCTGTGTGTTACTAAATTATTACATGGTTAAAAACGAACCCGGAATTTTGGTAGGTAACATATTCTGAAAGATCAACTTTCTGGTTAGAGCACATGTTTGCGATTTTTATGTCCAAAAACAATTTTTGAAAAGAGCAGGGTTTGAATAGGAAAATATTACAGAACGCTATTTAAAAGACACTGATAGCTAATAAAGTGCACATATCGCCGACACATGCCCTTCAGAATTTTGTGCTATTTTCAATGAGCCCATTGACAACTCTCTACGATGAGGCAAAATTTCGATCTCTTATCCAGGAGGAAAAAAATTCACCCTTCACCTAAATTACGCACAGAGAGAAAGCAGGGGGAAAAGTCGTTCCTCCGCCAAACACCTCTCATTTTGACGCGCGCAGTTTGCTACCATGAAGTCTTCCTTCCTTTCTGTATAGGAATGCTTGCCTAACATAAATTAGAATACATCTACATTCTATATTATATCTCATCTACTTCTAGTTGTATACAATGAATTACATCTGACACACCCTATATTATTGTTCATTTCACAACTGGTAAATACTGTGACAGTAAATAAGTACCTACAGCACACACTGTTAGGCACACAACATTACCTCCAACAAATAGTAAGTAGGTATGTAGAACAGTACACAGTAAATCAGTCTTTAGTCCTTGGAAATGTGTCTATGTAAGTTAATTCAAGCGTAACTACTAAACTAGAGTTGCTACCTCATGATAATAAATTTATTCCGTGGGCTGTTAATTAGAAAATAATTCACAATTAATACCACACTGTGATGGAAATGGAAAATATCGTGATCGTCTGCAGCCACAAGATTAGCATGTGAAAACTCTGCTACATCGTAATTAAGGTCAAACTGGCTGTCCTCTTTTTACAGTTAATAGTCTGGCACACCTACATTTAAGGACATTAGCATTTTTGTAGCCTTTCTCTTAATTGCTATTGCCATTTCTATTGCATTGCCATAACCAGTACCAGAACCTGGATAGTCAAGAATTTTAATGCCTATTGCCTACCTACTGGGAATTACGTACCTAAAGTAATCAACGCATTTTAGTACGTGCTTTCACCCAGGAGCAGGAGTAACTATTTTTATTTGGAAAAACCAAGCTATTATGTACTAAACTTTTATCAACAGTTTTATTTGCTTTGCTTCTGTTTTATTGTATTGTAGTTGTAGTTGTAGGTACTTCGTATTTGTAGTTAAAGACATAAACTACCAGAATATAGATATTTATCTAAGAATGTAACTAATACTTGTACTTGTTGTAAATAGTTGAGTTGTTAATTTAAGCATACTTTATAGAACAACTGGGCAAAGTCGGTAAAGTATAGTTACAATAGAATCCAGTAATCCAGTATATTTCCTATAAAGTATTCATTACTTCTGTAGCTAATAGTCTAAGTCTAGACTTAAACTAATGGGCTACAGTAAACTGTTAATAGTTGGTTTTGGTTTGGTTAACTAACGTACCTGTACAATTTTCTGCATTTCTTGTAAATCAATGACTCCATTCCCATCAACATCGTACATTCTAAAGGCCCATTTTAATTTCTCCTCTGGTGTTCCGGACGAGGTCACATCAATTGCCAGTAGAAATTCCTGTAGACAAAATATAAAACAGAGATATGTTATTACTATTCTAAAGACACGCTTAGTACTCGTATGTTATATAAGTAGGTATATGAAGTATAATATTAATAGTGTCAGCTTATCGTTAGTTAAGTTATTAAGCAACATAAAGTTAAGCCACATTAAGCCATTCCATTCCACTGAATAAATATGATATAGGAAATGCTAAGCAAGCAAACATCAAATGAATGCAAAATACATAATTCTAGAATAGGTTATGATGCCTTAACTGTTGATATGATAGCAGTTTGGAGTTCTGAGTGCGCAACACTCAATTCGAATATATAATGAACTCTTTACATTTACATATCTTGGCAGACAGAGCTACGAACTATTTACTACTAAAATACTAACTAGAATACATTATGGTGGGGTCTTCGTTATGCATATTACGACGTTAGTACTATTTACTACTACTTTCACGTAATACACCCCCTTTGCTAAACTTTACTAACTGATAATGTTTTCAACATTACGTTGCTATCACTCTTCTTCCAAACTTACTCATTCAGAGTAATTTCCAAAAGGAAATTGCTTTCAACCATTTCACACGACTAAGATTGCCTCTTTGTACTACTAAATAAATTTTACACTGCACTGTATGTATATGTGTACCAAATACCACTCTTACTCTTTAATTTCTAGTAGTTCTTCATTCATACTCCCTCCTTTGGGTTCGTCTTTCTAGTTTTATAACCCTCCATGTTGGAAAAATTCACGCACTTATTCCAAAATGGAGAATATAAAACCATGAGTAGGTAGTAAAACATACACCGCCTCCATCTTATTCTGCTCACTTAACTGACTGCAGACGCAGAGCATAACATACTTTACACTAAGGTACCGTATTTTCTAAAATAAATTCTTAAGTAAATATTGGAACATGAGCAGTAGCATCCTAATAATTATAAATAAATACGCATTTAAGATGGAACCCTAAAACAGGTCATTGGATTTTAATTAATAGGAAGGAAGTGATCAAGTATACTTGGATATTGTAGAAATCAACGTTACGTTACGTGTGGGACGTAAATGGGATTTTGGCATTCGTTTAGTAAATGCAACAGGAAAATGATACCCCCTTTCATCAAGTTATATGTACTATTTACCTGTATAATAACATTGACATTAGAATTAGCTTTAGTAACAAATAAATAAACCAAAATTTTCAAAATTTAAAAAACTCCTCCAGTGAATTCATTTGAAAATTACGGCAGGCAGTTTTCATCTATCGGTTTCTTTATTGTCAATGCACACACATTATTGGCGGTTTGATCTGATAGGTACAAAATAGTAGTATGAAAGTACGAAGAATGAAAAGGAAACTTTCTCTACATTCACCAATATCTATTTTTTGGTTCTCCTTTCTCTCATCACATATCTAGAAGTCGCTTAACTGGGACTGACTTTGACTCGTACATGTTCCGCATTGGTTTTCTTGATCCATTTCGCAGACTTAGTGTCCTGTCCTGTCATGTCCTTTTGCCTCATTTAGAAGTTTCGCCTTTCACAAAACTAACTTTTCTTACTAACTTGGAATTAATTCTCTTTCTTACAACATCCACGAATAGATTGGACTGGGCGGAGGAATGTCTGTCTCTTTTAGTGATTTCATTCCAGGCACATCTCCCGGATACCACAATACTTTTCGAGTGGATCGAATTCAAAGAAAAAAGGTGGCAATCATATCTCTATCTTCCAATATTCTCCTTTCTTATCCCTAAGCCCAAAACTCGCGTCGTAGGGAGTATTATGTACGCAATAATACCTAGGGAGGAGATGAAGGTGGGTGTAAGATGTAGTAGTACGTACCTATACATTACATTGTATTATCCCTTGCCCTCCGTACCTTGTGAGAGATGGGCTGTGAAAATTGGAAAGAGACGAGAAGATAAAGAGAGACAGGTTGCCAGTCTTAGAGACGGGAAGTGAGGGGACCATACCAGCATGCGTCATTTGGCTTTCACTATGGGTCACACTATTTATTTTATCCTCCTAGACTATTTCTTTATACCTTTCTAGACAAATGAAACTCGTGTATACACTCACTATAATCATACATAGCAGCATGAACCCCTAACACACATAATATTGCTTTATAATACGTAGAAAGTTGTTCCCACCTGTATTCATAAAACAGGTCTGCACATACGTAGTAAAACTTAACGTTCAAACTTATATTTTACACTACAATAAGCGCATGATGTATTGTTAACCCAGTGAAACTCATATTTTGGCTGAACTGTTGTAATAAAGACAAAAATTGTTGATTTTCAAGTTTGAGCTGGCCCGATGTTAAAGTGAAAAAAGTCATAAAGAGAAAGTCACACTGTGTTCTGCTCTGGAATGTTGTATAATATTGAAAATATTATTTGAACAAAGAGAAGTTGAAAGGATATATGTTAGGTGTAGGTTTAGATATGTACCATGTGTATATGTATTTACATTTGAATTCAGAAATGTTAGCCCAGGAAGCGTCTCCTACAGATAATCAAAATATCCAGCACGTCTAGTCTAGCAGACACATTTAGATATTTATGTAGATACAGACTGTACTGTAACTGTATTTGTATGTGAATGGCATGAGATCCAAAGTTCAAAAGAGTTAAAACAAAACTTTCAGCAGATTTCCTCAACGAAATCGAATTGAGTAAATGTTACTTGAGCAGAAAAGCTAACGGGGAAGTCTTACTTCCCAAAGACAGGCTGACAGACTTTAAAACGAAGCAGGAATTCCATGCTCAACAGAGCACATCAAGTCAAGTCAAGTCAGAAAGAGCTGATCAAAACGGAAAAGGAAAACACAGTGTGTGTACATTTTAAGAGTGCTCGAGTTTTCTAGTTTGTCGGTGTGTTGTATAATACTTCTTCCCTGCACACAGAAATCTCAAATCCTGAGCATGAACATAAATAATACTCTCTCGCTTTTCAACTTTCAATAGACTGACATGCTAGAAAGGTTGACGCTACGACTACAGCCACACTAAAGGTATATGTGTATGTGTGTAAGAAAACGAGAGAGAATTTTGTAAGAAAAACATTCTCAATTTTTTTATTTTAAATACGCTTGGGAATACCATCGGCCGAATACCCTTAACTTAAAACGTGGGGAAAATGTTCGTGTAGCACTATGGAATGTACGTATATTTACATTAATAATGTGACCTTTGAAAATGAAGTTACCTAGCTGAAATGAAGCTGCTTCCTACTCCGTTTTTTACAAAACAGGTAGGTAAATGCAATCCAAACAGAAAACAGCACAAGAGAATTTTAGTCGTTGTAGGCATACTACATGCTTGAAGTGAAAGAATCAATGTACTAGAAATAGCAAATCAAAATAGAACGGAGAGAAAGCACAGGCACATATTGAAAGTTAAATGCATTTCCTAGATTTTCCTGTTGTTGTAGTTGTAAACCAAGTTACACAGGTGGATCGATACAATAAATTCTCTTGCTCATTTAAACTTACAGGATAATGGAATAACGGACATTCTCTTTTGCTAACCACTTACTATGTATATTATTTATCAAAATATGTAGCATCTTTTGAGGTTACTGAATTTAGTCCTAAGTTTTCGACTTCTTATTACACGGAGGACTGATTGTTGTAAAAACTGTAAAGTTATTGTGGTCTATTATCCTGTTTAGTTTCTGTTAGCTGTCACAATGTAAAATCACGACGGAACCTCAAATGTAAACATAAACTCCACTCAATGAATTATTTAACTTATTTAATTATATTTTGAATACAATTAACTTTAGATTGTTTTTTCCAAAAATTGTTATTGGAGTACATATAAACAAAAATCTCTTTAATGACTTACAATTGCCACTTGTAGTTGTGGTGAGGGAGTCTACATACTATATATACTAATATGGACTGAAGATGGTGATCCATACTGTATAAGTACTTTTCTTATTGTCACTGTCGATTCTCAAAGGATTCCTAAAATAACCTTTAGCAAGAGAAAACCTGACTAGATATGTTATTCCATCCATCCATTCCATTTCAGTCTTAATGTATTAAGAGAGTATAATAAGTACTATAGTAGAGTACTTGGAACAGAGTACAGTTAACAGTCTAAATTCTCAAGTACTACTCTAGTAGGCCAGATAATAGAAATGCTTTCCATCAAAGCAACAAAAGTCAAGTAAACTAGACATCTACGTCAATACTCGTTGCATCCATGCCTTTTCTATCACTATCAATCTCATCAAGGGCAGTGAGGGCCAAAGTGGTTGTAATAACAACAGCCAGCCGCGAGAGCAGCCACCCGTTCACAGCACACACACCCACACACACATAAGTGAATCTAGTAAGTCAAGCCAGGTCAGTTAGGTATGCGCCATAAAGAAGCTGAGAGAAAGAGAGGAAAGTCTTCTTCTTCCGTCGTATCGTTGGTGAGTGACCAGTGGAAATGTTTCGGGATCAAAGTCATCGTTCCTCACATCTCTTACTGCACTGTAGCTTTGTATCCTATCTTACGCCAGAGAAAGTCAACTCCAGTTAGCTTAAGTCAACTCATGATGGAAAACTACGATCTGTGTAAGATTTATGTCGTAGGTGCCCCTTAACACAGACACTTCTTTGTAACAGCTGATATTTTTTAACGAAAACTGCACTAAAATTTGCAGTGTGGTGTGGACAAATTTTTTATGGCACTTCTAATAGTGTTTCGGAATTTACTTATCAATTTTTGGAACATTATTATGCTAAATGTACCTTAGCACACTAGAGTTAATCGTATACTTTTATCCTTACATTATACATTGTTTGCGTCCACATTTTAAAAGATTTTCAAAAATTAGAAACCATGGTTTGCAAAAGTGTCTTAATACATGGTGGTAAATTGTGACTATGACATTAATGCTTACTTACGCAGGAAGAAAAGTAAAGTATATCTGTAGTGTAAAGAAAGGTGTATTATAAAATAATATATCATGTACTATACGGTACATAAGTACTACAATGTTAGACAAATATATACCTTTCTTAATAAGTACGGAGAAGAAAGTAAAGAAAGAAACGCAATTCTTACACTGTCTTGACTAGTAGTGGTAGGTACGTTCAAAAAAGTAAAACAAACCTTTGAACCGTGTTACGTCTACGTCTTTACCAGTAAAATCTAAAGTACTAAGAGTGACTAACCTTCTTTCAAGTTTAAAAGCAAACAATATACTTTGACTGTACTGTGGTATAGCTTTTATATTTTGTTGGAAATAACGTGTGCTTTTTATAGTAGAGTACTGAGTATCTAGAATAAGAATAGTGCACTACGCTTTTCAATTTATCCATTTAGTTTAGACTTTAGATTCCTCTTGCGACTTGCATCGTTAGACAACCATCTTCTATTCGCAGTTTCTTCGCATCGCACTCTCAGACCAAAGTCTTGGCTGAATATAGTATATAATACAAACATGAGGGTTTACGTACTATATTTGGACTTTTTCTAAATACATAATATCAACTCTATGCCATAGAAAGTGTAAGGTGGATTTTCACTGGCTTTATTTCATCTCTTTGTTTTCACTTCACTTATTTGCTAGTTTCTTCTGACTTTTGTAATGCAATGCATTCCAACTCTGCGAGCATTGTGTTTAACTAAAGGGAAGTTGCACTCAGGTTGAGTCCAACTCCAACTTTGCAGGGCGACTTACTATATAGTAGTTGAATTTGGGCACCTTGCATGGTTGGGAGGCTAGTAGCCTTAAAATTTAAATGTGAGAGAAGGGAGCTCAGGCGTGAGGCGTAAATTTATGTCTTGCGAGAAATACTTGCTATGCATTACTACATTCATGTTGCAGTGTTATGCTCCAAGTTTTCCATATTTATTGCAAAGAATTCCCTATCTACAATTTTAGAAAGGAAAATGCATAGCACACATGCTTATAGCATCTGCATATTTTACAGTAGCTATAAGTATACCTATCTTGGGGTCGGGGTAGTGAGATATCTAGCATACAAAGTAAGTAGCACCTTAAAATATATACAGACAGACAGAGACAGTCTGTCTAGTTGAGTTTCAATTGGAAAGGCACAAGTGAAGAGGATTACGGTAAAAATGAAATTTATGTCTCCGGCACTATGGCAGTGATATTTCCTTTCTCTCTCTCTCTGTATATGAGTTTTAAATCCTCTTTACACATTTCCAACCTTCTTTGGTAGGATAGTGACTAGTAACTCGAGGTTTTCCTGCTTTACATATATCACTCTGTCGAGATGAGTGAAACCACAATGTGCAACCTTTGCTTGACAGCTATGGTTAATAGCAAAGGATCAAACAGTGTTAGAAGCAAAATGAATGACGCAAGCAAAACGTGCGCTCTTGCCTTTACTTTAGAATTAACAATGAAAACGAAATTAAAGCAGGTTACCTTGAAATCGATATAGCCATTCTTGTCCATGTCAAACGTTCGAAACACATGGTCGCAAAATTCCTCAGCATTACCACTAGGGAAGAACATTTTGTACATATCTACGAATTTAGCCGGTGTTAGCCGCCCGTTTGGACAGTCTTGCTGCAAAAACAAAAGAAATTATTCATGGTTAAAAATATTTGCAATACTCATATATAATATAATACGGATACATTGCATGCTAATTATTTGCACATCTAACACTTCCTTAATTTCATATTAATTTAATTAATCTATTACAGTTTATAATGTGCCGTTGAGTTATTATTTAGGTAGTAGGTAGGTACCCATCAACTTCATCAACATGGAAGCTTAAAGTTTAAGCATGTTTTTGTACATTGTAGATGTACCTTATGTGTTTGCACAATTTTGTTCAATATGTAAGAAATTCTACAGCGTCTTTCTTGCCAGACCCTTCAAAATTTATACTGTTACCCTTTTCTTTTTTCTGCATCATAAGAATGATCAAGACTGACATGAAGTTTTCCAAAATCCCATAAATTCTAGTCTGCTGACTTTCTCAAGAAAGGCAGCTTACACACATCTCCTGTCCTAAATATGTAATGTTGTAAAAACGAACATAAGGTTATTTTAAGAACATCAGAGTGAAGGAAAATTTTCTACGGAAACACGCCTACTGGTCGCCTCTCGCCTCCTAGAAAATATTTACATAAATCGAAGACGGATTTTTTGAGGCATTTTATACACAGTGTAATGCTTATTGAGCCATTTTCCAAATGTTCTACTAATTTTTGACTTGCTTTGTCAATGGGAATTATTATTTTTCAAATGATGTTAAGGAATCTTATCAAATATGGTTTTGCATTACTAAATTAAAAATTATATTATCACAAAAACATTAAGAACATTGTTTGCAATTCGTACTACCTAAAGTTGAGCGAAACACTAATACGATTGCTGTGTTGGTTATCAAAGTTCCTTTCATCTTTATAAAACCGCAAAAATAATAGACTCACAATACTAAAACATTTGCAGTAAAATTTTTTAAAAAATACTAAACTCAAACATAACAGGCTCCCAGTTTATGTTTACTTTCATCAGATTTTTAACAGATTGCCGTCACAACTTACTTTTGCCTCGTCTCTACTGTTTACAAGGAGTGTCTTATAGGTATTTTGTATTTTTAGGAAACGTTGATATTTTAATAGGTTTGTTAACATGCTGAAAGCTAGAAGAGTCTTAAATGTATACCATGTTTTACAACATCTCCCAACGTAGTTTACATTTTCAAGTTGTTACATTTATCTTTGGTGCACCTTGCAAAAAAGGTTTGTTGCACCAAATATAATCCTTCGTATAAAAATAGATCTATTTCTTCGAAATCACAAACGTATACAAAAATGATCATCAAAAAAGTGTTCCATAGCATACGAATATATGTACTAGGAAGTTAAGAGCTAAGTATATCTATATATTTATATGTATCAACTATCTACATTATTAGCAGAGGTAAGTCTTAATTGGATTTCCAAGCAATCTAGAGAAACCTAATGGCTACCTTTCCACTAAATTCGCCTGAATAAACAAGGCGTCTGCGTCTTTTGGTCAACGAATTGACTTTGTAACCTCAACTTCACTAATGATCAGAGAGAAAAATTTCTTGGGCTGTGCTCAGTGTTAAATGAAGTTCACAAATAATGTAATAATTAATGTACGAAACAACAGTGATACAAAACTCACAAGTCTGTTATTTCTGCAAACATTGCTAATAGAAAATAAATAATCTCATCTAATTACAACCGCCTGCTTCTTAAAATTGAAAACTTGCATTGTCTTTACTCATATTAAAGTTCTTTAGTAAAAGTAATAAGAATATAGTAAATATAGTTTCGTTCCATTATCTACTAAATTAACTACTCACATAAACCAAACATGAAATTAATGAATATAGGTACAATTTACGTTTCAGAGGGAAAAGTATATTGTTTACTTGTTTATTTAACCCTGTGAGCCAACTTATAAATTAACCTAATACCTAGCACATACATTATTAGTACATAGGTAAAAGATTTTATATTAGTGGTGTCGTAAAGGAGAAAGCAAAGTGCTGCTGCATAAAATGTAAAAAAGTTAAAAGGACATAACCGACACATTTACAATATGAACCTCTGAACAATAAGTTTTATGGGTAAACGTGCTTTACGAGTCAGTGTCTCCTTTTTCTCTCATAAAAATTCAGGATCAACATAATAAAAATAATTTTAAGATGTCATTTTCTTTAACTGCATAGCAAGTAAACCTAACGATGTACGAAGTACCTCTTTGGGCAAAGAATTCAGGTAACCTAGCTAACATAACGAGCAAAGGAAAAGGTCTGAGAAAATGGTGCTTTCCTCAATAACGCTTTCACCAAGTGCCTCGGCTTGGCGCTCGCCCTAAGTAGACGTACTGGAGAGACACAGTTAAAATTGTTGAAAATAGTCGAAACGAGGGCAATAACCCATTTCCAGAGTAAAAAGGACAGGGATTTCTTAGCTGCTGCACCAGTGTAATGTAACTAGCTTTTCTATTACATCTCATAAAACATAGTTTAATGTAAAGGAGCTAACAACTAACAAGCAAGGTGATAGAAAATGAGCTAAGGAAAGCTACATAAGTATAATAACAAGGATCTAGCTATATTATACATTTTTGTAGGTTACCAGTAGCCAGTACACTAGTTAGGTATATTCAAGTGGTAAGTGTGAAGTAACTGCAGGCAAAGAAAAGATTGCCATATAATGTTTAAGGCTTTTGGTGGGAAATGGAAAGCATTATGTACTAGCTATGTATGGTTTGACTCCCCATCCGGAATGATGTGCTGTGGCCTTCTTTGGGACATGATGTAGAAGAAAAAGAGGCTATATACTCCACAATAATGTAAGGATTGAAGTAATATTTAGGTTAGCTATATTAGTATGGCTATAGGTATATTACATACACTCAACAAAATCACTATGTTACGAATAGCACGTGAAAGGGTTATAGTCTATTCTTTCCTATAAGCACTTATGCACATCGATAATGTTATAACCTCTTCTTTTCTTTACATACCTCCTTCCTAGTAGTATAGAAATTGAGGGAAACAGTATTTCTTTTCTACTCTCCAGATAACTGCGTACAAACACAGAAAAAGTTCTCGTTTCCTCAAAAAATTTTAACGAATAGAAAGTAAGAGAAGAGGAACGATATCACATACGTACAATAAATGTAAAACGAAGGTAAGGAAAGCATAGCAGGTATCTATTAAGTAATAAGTAAGTGCATAACTGCTGTTAACTACTATTGAGGAAGACAACTAATCCTATCTGTATATATAGGTATAGTCCTGCCTAGTATATAATAATAATATAGTAGCGACTCTCCTGCCAGGCCAGGGATGCGATATTTCGTTTTCGTAATTCCCTTTCCTTTCAACACAGCTGAAGTGGAGAAACGAAGGTCTAATCAAAAAGTTTCTCCGGTTGAGAAGAGATCTCATAGAAATGCGTGTGAAATGTTATTTCCGGCCAGAAAGAACTCGCCATCTCGAGCACGTACACAGCATTGGCTCCTACTCTCCTACATAACCTTTAGAAGTAGCTATACCATAGACACATAATGTAATACCCCTTTTGCTCTACATTACTCACTTATCGTTAGATAGCTAAGAGAGAAACGATGCCAAAATATCATCATGTTCAATGTTCACTCACTCACTGCTCAGTCTTCCGTTCGAACTTATTCTTTTGTGTCCTGGTTTGGTTTGGCTTGGGATGGCAGTTCTGAGGAGAAGCAGATGCAAAATCTAAGCCAAGAACCTTCCTCTCCTTGTTCGAGTTAGCATTATAGCAATATACATAGTTAGAATACATACCTTGTCACTTGCCATGACACTCAGCTCAGCTACTGCTACTGCCTTTACCTTGCCTGCCATGCCATGTCATGCCACATCAACTCAATTCCTCTGCTGCCTTGCCTAGGTACTCTTCAACTAAATACATGCCTACATAACTACAATTTCTAGCACATACTTCAATCCAGTACAATACAATACAAAATACTATCTGCTGTGCTGTGCTGACTGAAGTGAAGTATGCGAAATGCGAGCAAAAGAATAAGGTACGTATTTACTATGTATATAAGTACATTGAAGATGTCTGCTCTGGTCTGGTCTGTAGGTATGTACAGGCAGGCCAGGCGTCTTTTTCTTTTTCATTCCTTAGTTTGGCTTACTTGAAATGTAATGTAATGCAATGCAACAGAGCAATGCTCACTTCAACGCCCAATTTACACAAGAACATCAGTAAATAGAGAAAGCTCGCCCAGTCGGAGAGATAGTCGGAATACCTTCATTCCCCACAGATTCTACATCTCACCTCCTATCTACAAAGTACAAAGGCTCACTCTCACCCAACTAAACTCACGATCACGACACAAAACTACAATATGGAAAAGCCTACGTCATAGGACAAGATAGCTCTACTATGTACAAATAAGTATAGAAAGGAAAGTCTATCCTACTTTCACTTTATATCTATAAACTTACACTTTCTTTCACTTTCAGTACTTACTTATATAAAATACAGAATACAAATATAAAGGAATCCAATTCAGTTCAAATCTTGTGTATAACCAAGCCACTAGTAACTAGAGTAGGATTCTATTGTATTGGTTTGAATAGAACAGACCTGGCTTGGCTTGGCTTGGTTTGCTTTGGTGGGCAACTTGTACTTGGTATGATACCAATTCTGTTTGTGTTCTACTTATATACATTTTCTCCCTAAAATATTCTGTTAGGATCTAGAATAGTATGGTTTGGACTTAAGATTTGAAGCTCTTCCTTTCACCAACATAACACCAACAGAAAGTCTTGTTGCTAGCCTTCCTTCTACTACTTTCTGCATAATAATATTATGTTTAGCTATGTTAGCCAAGGGAGGACAGGCAGGACAGGATAGAATAGGATGCAAAATTTTCAATTCCATGCACGGATACATCTGAGACTTCCGATCCGGCTTCTGTTATGATGTGCTATGAATTCTTGGGTTATGTTGTTATGTACGTACGAAAAGTAAGGTAGCACTTGCATTGCACCTACAGGGCATTTTATATTTACACCCAAGCCAAGCCAAAGACTCTAAAACTTGAATAGCAAGATTGCCATTGGGAAATAAGAAGTCTCAACTCCACTTGACAACATCTACAATCTATAATGTGGTACACTATACTGTACATGCGTTATACTACATAATACATGCACCATATAGTGTGCAGATAAATATAGAACAGTATAGAATGTTGAACGGCCCCAAGTACCCCTAGCTCACATCCACATCACATCGCAAAACACCATCCGAAAAAGCAAACACGGGTAAAACCCGTATTCAATTCATGTTCTCCGACGACTCACTTCCCTTACATGAACATGTTCTACTTCAACTATGTGTGTAGTATGTGTGTAAAATATATATACCCACTCTGCCAGCCTACTACCTGTATGAACAAAAGGAACTTGCGACAACTAATTGTAATACATAATATTATATTGATTAAATGTCTGACTTTATCTCAAACCAGACAAGGCTCAAGCGCATTCATGCACCGCCGCAACTTCCACTTCAACTGAATACGCTGCACGATATATTGTATTTCAAGTTTCAAGTCAAACTGGGTTACTTAAGTGTGTAGGTAGCATAAAGTATGTAAAGTACACCGTATGTATGTGTAAACTTCTTTCTTCCTTCTTAACATTGTCTGCAGGTCTGTTTCTGAATAAATAATAGCATGAACACTTCTCTAGACCAGAAATATTTTACACTTATTCATCAAGGTGAATGTGGCTTGGCTTGGTTTTGCCTCTTAACCTCAATGTTACCTACTTTATTTACCTCACTAGCTAAGCCATGTTAAAACTTAAACTAGATTTATATTCAAAGTTAAGTTTATACTACACTACGGTGTATAAATAAATATACCCAAGGACTAACTAATATATTTCCAAGAAACATATTTCCTAATAGTACATAACTCAAACCTACTTAACCTTTGGTCCATAGTACCCACAAAATCGTGCAAGCAATCTATTAGTCACATTTACGTATTTCGTGTGGAAAAATGTGCTTTCTACATAACGCAAACACAAAGGGCAAAACTAACAATTTAATATTTACTAACGCTATTAGTTTTCATAATTTTAGATAGGGGAAAGTATTCTGTAAGAGAGTATTGTTGTGCCTCTGGCCTTTAGGAATAGTAAAGCTAATTCAGAATAGGAACCAATTCAATCCAATCCACTCTAACTAACTTAGGTATGTTAGGAGTAGGAATTTATATATCCCAGGCTAGGATAATTAAAGATATGGATTAATCTCATGCAAAACAACCGTCACTAGCAAACCAACCACCCTAAGTTGAAAATAGTTACATTTCGCATTGGGAAACATTGGAGCTTATTTTCTAGTTAGTTTGATCATCATACAGTACGGAGCACCCTTGCTTGGAGGCATAACGCAACGACGGCGTGATGGCTGGTAACTAATCCTTTTAACTTCAAATCAGACCATGGAGGATATGCAATGGAAGTCAAACTGAATTCACTAACTTTGTTTAACCAGCCCAACCTTTCGCTCTGTCCCTCTCCTCCTCTCGCCTTTGATATTCATTAACTGAGAGTAAACAGGCAAGCTACACTAAAACATATATGTACTAATATAGCTATAGTACACTTCAAACTGGATATACTATTTATATACAGTTAAACCAACATAACACGCAGCAAAGCCAATCCAATGGGAAACAGTAAAACGTCTAAATAAACTACAACTTTAAAGTATACATACATACATCTTATTCGTATATACATATTTCTGCTAGTATACATAGAAAGAACAAGGTAACTCAGCCAAATTACAGTTGCATACGTACAATACAAAGAGAGAGAGCTAGAAATTACTCTTCTGCAAACTAAACCTTCTCTTCAGTTCCAGGTTCCCCGTTCCTTTCATTTACAATATTCCCCCACTTTTGCAAGATACGATTAACGTAAATTCTCCCTACTTCTGTAGCTCTTACATCTTACCTGCCGTGTGCCAGGGTTCCCGAATCTGCCAGAGCCTTGCAAAATAGTCTACAATCAGAAACCGAATCTTCTAAATAAATTATAGTACTAAATTATTTACCTAAAATTGAATACAACACTAATATACCGTAAATTCTGCTCAATTCTCGGTTCCTCGCTGAGACTTAAGAAGTTAATTTTTCAAATTAATCGCCCAGGTTACTTTGCATTCGCAGCACATAAAAATAGTGGCCTATGATTATTAACCTTATTCGGAAAATCTTTTCAGATCTATACAGATTTTACGACCCTGAAACACACTATGTACATAAAATTGACATTAGTTAGTTAAAGACCTATAAGAACCCGGTAAACACTGAAACCCATTTTCGATACCTAGTTGCACTTTATTTCTATGAACTGCTTTCTATACTAAATATATCTTTGCAATTAACCTGAACAATATATAAGTAAACGCATCCTTTATTAAGCTAAGCCTTGAAGTAGTTGGCAAAGGTAAAACTGAATCATTACATTCTAAATGTAATTACAAACCTGCACGGAATATAACGTTTAACTAGTTTCCAAATCTCAGTTTTGCAAAATTTCTGTTTTATGGTATACTATGATTTAGTTGATTTACGGTATAATATGGTACTAGTAATGGTATGGTTCTAGTATTAAGTGAACTTATATGTAATTATACTATTTAGTATACGAATAAGTTAAGAGAAGTATATAAAATACTATTTATTATGTATACTACACATAATAATAATATGATATAAAGTATTCCACAAAGTGTAGTGATATTAATAGGTACGCATACCCTTTTACAACATAGCTCATAGAATAGCTATTATTTTCTTGGTACTCTTAGTGTTTCCTCCTCGGATGTTTCCTTGCTGAGTGTTTCCTATATAGCTGGTAGCATTAACATGAGAGAATCGAATAAGGTACATAATAAATAAAATAGAATGTAATATTATCGACAAGAAAGAGCAATTCCAAGTGTAACCTTTAGCCTGAATATCCTGGCTCTCCTACTTGGCCTTCCCTTATTGCTTTCTGGGTATTCTACGTACTTACTACATATTTAGGGATACCTACACTTTCCTTTCAATTACTATTACTTCAGCATTCCTTTACAAGCTACAACTTTCTTTTATTCTTCCCTTTCCGCTTTTTAGCTTTCACAATGCTTTTACTCTATTCGGACCTATTCCAATATATTTGTACCTCTACCTACAGCAAAAAGAAGAATGTACATACTCAGGTTTCTGCCGCGGGTTGGTAAGTTGGTAGTTGGTACTCACTCATACTTACACATACCTATAAATACATAAGAGAAAGTATTACCTCTTACTTCTTACTACATGAAATACTACACATGCTACTCATTCGTAAGTATCCTATCAAGAAGTAAAATGTAGGAAGCTACCACTGAACTAATATCTGTATACCTAAGCTTCTTTCCTTTCGGTTTTGTTCCGCACCATTCCTCTCAGCCTACATTTTACCTTTCTTTTCATCTACATATAATTGTTACAGACAGGGAAGTTCGGTCAAACTACAGGAGGTAAGGTACAATATTAAGGCTACTGACTTTCTCGTCTCGATTACTTTCTGCTTTCTACTGTCTACTCTACTGACTCCAACTTTTAGTAACAGATATTTCTCCGCTCAGGCTGAGGTACCATTATTATCGCATAAAATATATTCTTCTGCATACAGTACGCCCCATATTTTGTAAACTGTAGGTGGGACAACTCAAAAGCTTTCTCCTACTTTCTCCGTTCTAATAAATATTGTAGCATGGTAATACTCTGTCTTAATTTTCATTTTTTGGTGCAGTTATCTAGAACATGAACAAATGTACTTTATTGCTTCTGATTGAATTTATTCGTCAAGATAATGGATAGTCTTTCTACGAAGACAGAATTAGCTTTTAATTACCGTCAAAGAAGAAGCAATCCGCAAATGTTTTTCCGGGAACAATGCATGGAAAGCTAATTATTCCAAATTATTATATCATACATATTGGGCAATCGTTTTTCCCCTAGGAGGCTGTAAATTTTTGGACACTGTAGAAAAGGGAAATGCAAGATGTAGTACCGTCATTATGCAACATTTACGGTAGCAGGACTATGATGTTGTTGGAGCTACCAATGTATTAGTACATATTATATCTAAGTAACTAAGTTGAGTTAAGAAAGAGTGGACTAGTTGCTAACTTTAGTAGTAATAGGTACGTCAAATAACATTAGAGCACTCTTTAAGAACGTCAATCTAATCTCTTTGGCTAGACGGCAAGCCAGTGAGCCGTATCAAACCTAATCAAGTTTGCTATCTACAACGGGAGAAAGTTCCCTTGCAGGAGAGAGAAAAAGCAAGCTCCAATTTTCTAGTGGCTGTATTACTTTAACTAATATGCTTTATCATCAGCGCATTATACTTATTATACCTAATACATACACTACCTTAGTCTATCAGCTAAATAGGTACCTTACCTAACTAATGTAATGGAATGTAAGGTAGCAACTACTACTTATATAGCTTCTACTACTAAATACATAGTATACAAAATGCTACACTCTTTAATACGATGAGATGAGATCTAATGTAATGTAATGTGCTGTTATTTGGAAACTCAAGTCAACTCAACACATTCATTCCCGAGTTTTCTTATACTCTCACTCTCTTTAGCTATCTATAGCTCTTCGTTGTCCTTAGTCTTTAAGGATAGCAAAATTACCTACCGTGTGAAGTGAAAGGTTATACACATTCAACACGAACCCCTTTACTTTAAGAAAGACTCTTCAACTAATCATCCAATCCAATCTAAGGAAACGATGTGACTTAAATTTTTATTTTATCACTCTCTACAGCCAACCCAGCCTGGCAGTGTGCTAAAATAAAAAATAATGGAAATTCTTATACATTCATCTTCTAGGTGTGTACACAAAATATAATACTATATAGAATAGAGTAGATACAACGCAATTTTCATATAGAAGATGACATGGAAATTTTATATCATAAATTAGGTGAGTTCCTGAGGCGTGCTTGGATCTAATACTCCTAATATTTAAGAATAACTTATATTCATATTTAATGAAACTGGCGTAGGTACATTTACTAATAATATTGCATTACACTTTCGTATTTTCTGCTATAAAGTCAGCTTATCAAATATGCACATAGCAGTCTCTTTCTATTTGGAAACAATTTTTGCATTAAACATAACTAGAGGATAATATGCTAGAACATACGTAAAATAATAATGTGTATTCACATTCTTCCAATTCCTTACACAATATACGTGCAATCGCAATCTACAGGAAAACAAGTACATACATACTTCGGAATGTACAAGAATTCTAAGTATCTATAGGTATTGCACTAAATATGGTTGAACTTATTATTGATTAACCATGTCATGGTGTACATTGTGCAATGGGCGCAAACCATTTCTTCCTGTCAGCAGCAACAGCTAAAAGTTTATCTACAATTTCCATAACAAAACACAGATGCTAAGTAGTTGAAAATTCAGTGCCTCTTGGTCTCTTCGTTTCAATTTCAATGTGTGATTGTGTAGCGATAAGAATAGTAGTGTTCAAAGGACTCAGGAATGTATTGTATAATTTTGTAAGGGAGAATCATATGACTAAATCCAAAGTAAAACTACTTAGGAATACTCAAAATGTCGAATAATAATACTACTACATAGTGTGCTTAGTATTTGGCAGTGAATGTAATCTCCATTCATAGTTAAGCTTACTCCCTTATTATACACTGCACAATGCACAGAACACACAGAATAGCTAATGATATTCCACTTCATTAAATTACGCCAAGTTTCCCCTCTGACACCACAAAGCACTGATTAT